>VTFQ01000008.1:32969655-33185329 GCA_036281575.1 Ancherythroculter nigrocauda
CAATCTCATGACGTCCCCTGAGGTGTATGTAAGTGTGGTCCAATTTCTTTACCGTAATGTCACAAGAATGGTTTGGTATGCCCAGTTCACCACCTTTCAACATCAACCAACAGTGCGTCACCAAGGCTCAGCACTCTCACCCCTTCTGTATAGACATGGTGACAACTGACCTGCAATTACCACACCCCTGGACACTCTTGTACGCAGACAGTGCTTTTGCAGGAGATCTGCTCTGCGCTTTAACATTAAACAGCTTAGTGAAACAGAATGCGGCTAAACATTCAAAAGATTGAGTTTCTGGAGTTCGGCCCCCAAACTGATGGCACCATCAACATCGATGGACTGAAGTTGAAGATCATCACTTAGTTTAAATACCTCAGAAGAATCGTTGAAGCATCGCTTAAGTGGAGACAGGTGAAAATCTATAAGACTGTAGTGCATTCAGTGGCCCTTTATGGGGCAGAGTGCTGGCCCACAACAAAGAAGCACGAGCAAGTCCTTCACACCAAGAATATGAATATGCTCCAGGGGAGCACTTGACCTGACCCGTCTCAAAGGCTTGGAATCACTTCAATCATGGAGAATATGAGGGAAACATGCCTCCGGTTGTACGGCTATATTATGAGCAGTAACAAGAGCTCTGAGGCAAGAACAGCCCACTGTTTTAACCCACGAGGCCACTGACCACATGAATGACCAAAGAAACGGTGGATGGACAGTGTTCCAGAGTGTATCAAACCTTATAAATGTAAATAACAATATTATTATTAACAGAAAGAACACTAAACAAAAAGAGGCATTTTCTGCTTCTGGCTCACCTTTGCAAGGGGCGATAACATCCTCCTTCTTGTCCAGATGGTCCTTGTGGCACTTGACATGGCAACGGCGGCACTCCAGGGCCGGCGGAGGCTTGAACACATGCCACAGTGGTTTGGAGCAAGCCTCACAGTTAGAAGGGAAATGGTAGAGGGTGGGGATGAACTCATGGCCTTTGTGGGGCAAACAGTTGGCCTTATCACCCTGAGGAACACTCTCCACGTCCACTTCCTTCCTACACTCACCTTCATTAGCATAAAGGATCTAAAGAACAAAAACATATTTTTCAATATGTTAATTTAAGTAAACGTTTAAAGGGTAACGAAACATTTTTGAGACATTAACATACATGCATATTACATGTCGCAATTTTTTATTTTATATATATATATATATATATATAAAAGCAAAAATTGTTAGTGCATTTATATATATATATATATATATATATATATATATATATATATATATATATATATTAGGGATGGTAAGATTCACCGATTTGCATCGGTGCATCGGCATAAAAGCTTACGATGCGATGCATCAATTTAAATAAGCGTGCATCGGATACATTTGGCATTTGTATCGCGATGCATCGTTTCTAACATCTGCATCGTTAAAAAAGGATTTATTCATATATAATTATTAGTAGATGCGCTATTCTTTTACTATTTATAAAGCGAGCAATATTTTATGTAACTTTTAGATTGATTTCTCCTTTCTGAACTGTTGCGAAAGCGCGTTCTCTCATCACCACTCCAGCTGCTAAGTGATTATGACGTATGACAACAACACTACGGAGACCGAGAGGAGTCCTCCTGAGAGTTACCACCAAGAACGGATTGACATGGCAGACCCGGAACTCTTTCTTCCACCAAATCATTTTAAAAAATAAAATAATAAAAGTTAAATATCTACATATTGAATTGCACAGCATATTATTTTTCTCCATTGCATCGTATTACACTGAATCACATCGTGTTGAATCGAAATCGTATCGCACCGCATCGTAATAGCAGTGAATCGTATCGCATCGCATCGGTAGCTGCCTATATGTATCTTTAATGTATCGCATCGTTGGCTATGCATCGAGATGCGTATCGCATCGGCCTCAGTTATGGAGATGCACATCCCTAATATATATATATATATATATATATATATATATATATAAGCAAAAATTGTTAGTGCATTTTTACATAGAATCATGTATTTATTTATGATTTGGACTTTGTACATGAAACATGAGGACAAAAAAAATGTATTTCGGTGTAAACTGTAAACATCTCTGGTTACTTATGTAACCTCAGTTCCTTGAGATGAGGGTACAAGACATTGCATCAGTAGCTGATACTATGGGGAAACACCTTTATCCAAAAATACTGAAGCTTTTTTGAAAAATGCCAGTGTAAAACACTGTCACTGCCAGTGGGTTTTTTTTTTTTTTGCATTTATTTTTGACCAAATGACAGAGATCTGATATTCTATTTGTCGTATTTCTGTTTTGCATAAAACTAAAGAATATTCGGTACATCCTATACTGTATTCTAAATGATCTGATATTAACTTTTGCATGGATTTTATTGAAAAGAGCTTAGGCTCATGTAACCAGAAGTTTTAAGATATATGAATATGCTTTTAAGTTTTTATTGCCTCATGGGTTTACATCTGTGAAACGTTGAGGTACCATCATAGTCGTTTTGTACGCACGTGAACGTCATGGCAACGTACAACACAAAGTACCTCACGCGGGAAACACTTAAAGGGTTAGTTTACCCAAAAATGAAGTTTCTGTCATTAATTACTCACCCTCATGTTGCTCCAAACCCTTAAGACCTACATTCATCTCCGGAACACAAATTAAGATATTTTTCATAAAATCAGATGGGAATACTTTTTGTGCGGCAAAAAACAACCACTGATTTGAAACAAAAGATTCGTAAAGCTTCGAAGCTTCATGAAGCGGTGTTTTGTAATTGGCCATCACTAGATATTGTTGAATAAAGTCATTATTTTGCTTTTTTGTAGGGCTGCAACAACTATTCGATAAAATCTATAATAATCGATAATGAAAATCATCAAAAACGATTCTCATTATCGATTAGTTGGCTCCGCCCACCGTGCATGGAAGACTTACGCCAGTCGCGTCAAATTACAGCACTGAATAACTTCTAATTTCTATGAACCAAAATGCATCTAAAAATAGTGGAGGAAACAGAGTGAGCTGCTGCAGGAAAGGTACGAAATCAAAGCTGATCAAAACATGAGAATTATTTATTTTAAGCTTCAAGCTAATGCAATAGCCTAATGGCTTGCCCTGTCAGGCGCTTTGACAGATGCATGTGCGTCCTCAGCGCAAAACGTTCATTCTACGGCTATATCCTTATCTGTAGGCTCATCCTTACTGTCTGCGTTAAACTTCAAACTTTACTGAATGAGCGAATGCGGGAGAGAGGGAGACTATTAATATTCAGTGCAAAAATATTCATTTTGCTGAAATATCTGTTGTTTAAAGTTAAATTTAGATTTAAAAATCAACATGTCATTCAAGTATTTTATGAGAGTATACTGTAAAAGGGATAACAACATGTAATTGAATATAAATGTAAAACGTTTCTTATAGCCTATTTACAGGATAAAGAAATGACGGTAAGAGGTGATTGTGTCCAGAGTGAATGTGTGTTCCAGCAGAACATTTATCTTGCCTGTTGGTTAACACTGAGTTTGTGTTTTTCTTTATTATCTTTATTACATCTTCATTTTAATGCAGAGATTTAAATTATATTCACTATATACAGTGCTAAAGTTATTAGACATCTGATACCCAATGTATGGTTTGTGCCACAGGTCAGGGCAGCATAACTATCAGTATTGGTGATTACTAATATCATTTTTCATGTTTCTGTAATGATTAATGCACCAGTATGTGTAAGCTCTTTAGTTACAGCAGTATTTCTAAAGCTACAATATATTTATTGTTATCATCCATGAATTTTTGATTTTACTGTTTTACAAGAAAGGCAGGAAAAAGTAAAACAATTCATAATGCATGTAACTAACGTAAATCATGCAAGCTGGTATGCATAGGCCTCGAAGTGTTGGCGAAATAACACATTAGCGGCTGGACGGAATAATATGGATTTTTTTTCCAGAAAACTTCTTCTAAATAAATTCAAGCACTTTCAAGGACCTGTATCTATGTATGTTTATTTTCAAAAACTTTCCAGGGCCTTGAATTTTTTTTTCAGATTCACAAACTTTCAAGGATTTCAAGGACCCATGGGAACCCTAGAAAGTACAATGTGAAACGTCAGCTTATGAATACCTTGCAACAAACTTGGAATGATTTCAGCTACCCTACAGTAGTTTCCCAAACATGATCCAGCACAGTTGTTGAACTATGTGTATTTATGCTAAAAGCACTGATACTGTGACACGTCATTACATGGAATTACATGACTTTTTTTCTTTTTCTTTTTTTTTTTAAATAGAATCGCTGTGAAAAAAATAAATAACTGACCTGGAATATTCTTGGAATTTCATCCGTTTCAGCTCGATAAACGTCGCCTTGTGTGACAGGACGTACATGGAAAAGTTTGCTGTTTTGAAATAATACATTTTTAAAGTGGCAGAAAGGGAAATCATTCAATTTTACATAAAAGAATGAATCAGTTAACAGAGATAATTCAATCCATGGATAGTTATTCATCAGAATACTTACTCAATATCTAGTACCATAGAGGGGTTTGACTGCTCCTTGTCTTGCTCATCATTGTAAAAGAGAATCTTTTTACTGCTCACCACAACATACTGAGGGAAACAAAAACAAATATTGAAAAAGGGGAAAAAGAGTGGATCATGCATGTCTAAATGCATGGACAATAATAGCTTAATACATAATTCTTCATGCAAGTCTTACCTGCTTTTTCCAGCCATATCTTTTTATATTAGCCCTATTAGGTATTGCGAGCCAGCCTTCAAGCCTTGATTCTGAAAACAAATAAAATCTATTATATCCAAGTCAGAATTTGAACAAGCAATAAAATAGACATGCAGTAAAACAACTGGGAAAACACAAACCAAGGTTGTGACACAATCTACAAAAACTAAATAGCTTTTACTAACATGCGTAAACCAGGTACACTTTAAAACAACTGCCTCACATTACAGGGTTGTAGTTGTAAAATCCCATGCTGTTTTGTTAAGTGAAACTAGCAAGGAAAAAAAAAAAAGAGTAGAACTTTATTTTATCGATAAAGAATTAAAAGTGAGATGTCCCATACCTAAACAGGTGCTGATGAGAATGTGAGAAAACAATGGCTAAATAGCTATTTGACTGATTACTCAATCAATTTTGACTATAATAGCTCACAACATGGACCACAGCCTTAGTGATGTCAGTGGAAAAAGGAAGTCATTTCAGGAGCACCAAGTTATTTGACTTTCATTAATTATAAAGAATTGAATTTTTTATTTTTTTTTGAATAACATGCATGATTGCTCAAAATAACACAACAGCAGCTACTAGCTATTTGGCTTGATTAACATGAACAAATAGGCCAATAGGTGATGTCAATATATTACAGTACATTTAAATGTTTTTCTTTGGAATGACATAGACTGAAATTTTATATTTTTGTATCATGTTTATAGCAGTATTAGTAACTGGCTCAATACAGCAGTTTGTTACAAAGTATATTTTATCATCAAATTAAAGTGACAAGACAAGCCTGCAATTTTGCCCCCTTTCTGTAAATGTCAACCAAACTATGATGCAATTAAATTAAAATGTTACTGGTTTGAAAGCATATGTGGTTGTGAGAAAGACAGGTAGGTCACATAAGAACTGTAAAAAAAAAAAAAAAAAAAAAAAATCAAGCATAAACTGTGTTACCACAACTGAGTGTGAATGCTTAATGTCATTCATTCTGTATTGAGCATGCTGCTGGTGCAATAGATAAACCAACCGTACATACATACAGTCAACTTACAGGAACACGTGTGCTTCCTAGTGCTGGGTATTGACACTGATTTCCCAATGTGATTAGATATTCATTCTTTTGGGAATATTTTATTTTAAATGTCAACAATTCTGACTTATGACAAATTTAAATTTCACAGTCACACTGGATAAATTAAATATTTTGGATAAATTAAAGGGGTCATGACATGAGAAATCAAATTTGCCTTGATCTTTTAACATATAAGAGGTCTTTGTAACATAAAAACATCCTGCAAGTTTAAGAGCTTAAAACATCCTCATTATAAACAAAGCAAAGAGAACCCATTAAGCCGCATTTCCACTGCATGCGACAAATGACAGGAAGTCATTAATTTGCTATGGAGTAGGTTTCGTGAGCTTTAGTAGGTATCGTGATACTAAAGCTTCAAAATACTGGCGCCTTAAAGGGTTAGTTCACCCAAAAAAATGAAAATACTTTCATTTATTAATACTTACCCTCATGTCGTTCCACACCCGTAAGACCTTCGTTAATCTTCGGAATGCAAATTAAGATATTTTTGCTGAAATCCGATGGCTCAGTGAGGCCTGCATAGCCAGCAATGACATTTCCTCTCTCAAGATCCATAAAGGTATTAAAAACATATTTAAATCAGTTCATGTGAGTACAGTGATTCAATATTAATATTATAAAGCGACGAGGATATTTTTGGTGCGCCAAAAACAAAATAACGACTTATATAGTGATGGCTGATTTCAAAACACTGCTTCAGGAAGCTTCGGAGCATTATGAATCAGCGTGTCGAATCAGCGGTTCGGAGCATGATTTCAGCAGTTTGGCGGTTTGACACGCGATCTGAATCATGATTCGATACGCTGATTCATAACGCTTCCGAAACTTCCTGAAGCAGTGTTTTGAAATCGGCCATCACTATATAAGTCGTTATTTTGTTTTTTTTGGCGCACCAAAAATATTCTCGTCGCTTTATAATATTAATATTGAACCACTGTACTCACATGAACTGATTTAAATATGTTTTTAGTACATTAATGGATCTTGAGAGAGGAAATGTCATTGCTGGCTATGGAGGCCTCACTGAGCCATTGGATTTCAACAAAAATATCTTAATTTATGTTCCAAAGATTAACGAAGGTCTTACGGGTGTGGAACGGCATGAGGGTGAGTAATAAATTACATTTTTGGGTGAACTAATTCTTTAACAGGAAGATTTCTGAGACAGCAGAGACAACAAGAGCTTCTTTCCCATGTTGCCGTGCACAATCATAATGAAACTTAATTGCGACTGCCACTCAGTGGCGAATTCCAACAGTCATGTCTGAATGCTGTGTGCAGTGGAAAGGGGGTATTGTAATCACTGGCACAGTCTACACAGGATATAGTATGCAGATGCGCATTCAGTTTCTGACATACTCTGCAAACTTGAGTCTGTCAACAACAGGACAAATGGAATCATTTTGCATTTGCATCTCTGTACCAACCTCAGAAGGATCCTAGCTCTGAAAACAAGTGGATGGTTCATTTTAATGGCATCCCCGTTGAAGGATAATATGTTTGTTTGGAGCATTTTTGTTTTGTCAACAAGGCACAGTGTAATGGGGAGTTCGCAAAGAAACTTTTGTTGACAGATGAAGCAGTCAACTCTACTGGATCTGACAGCAGCTGCATTACAAACCACAAGTAAATGATTTCATAATGCTTTGTCTATAAATGGCGTTTTTATAATAATATAAATGATCCCCCAAGGAACATATTAATATAATAAAGAAAAAAAAACATGTCATGACCACTTTAAGGGGTTTCAACCTTTACAGAGCCAGGGACAAGCCATGCTAAATTAATAAACTTTTGGGCCATTCCTTATCAAATCAACCAAATTTCAGAAACTGCCCCAGCCCAAATTTTTGATTTTGTTAATATTTTTTTTCTGAAGAAAGACAAACATAAATAGTGATGAAAGCCAAAATATTAAATGTCATAAATGTATATTTACTGAGCAATTTACTGTTTTGTAGAGGGGGTCAAATTGACAATTTTCACCTGAGGTTTGGAGCCAAATTACAGGGGGTAAAAATGACTTTAGAAAGATGGCAGCATCATATTTTATTTTTTACACAGAGATTGGTAGGTCTATTAGTAAAATCTGTTGACTTTAGCAATCTTTGTTGCATTATATGACAACGGTTACATTTCAAAAATGGGAAAAAGTACTTCTTGTGTTTGTATGTCTGTAACTCAAGAAGTATTAAAGATAATCTTAATATTCTTTTATATTTTGGTTTTTAATGTTTCTTTTGGTATCTTCATTTTTAAGGCCCCATATGGTACAATCCCAGAGATATGGAGATCATAATGCAGTTCCATGAGTAAATTGGTCAACTGTACACATTTTTAGTGGACGAAAACAAAATGTGGGTCATTTATTTCTATCAATACAATTGTATAGAATATACCTGAGTGCCATAAATATTGTTTTTCCTAAGTTTGACTCAAATACTCAAAACGTACTAAAGACATCTCAATATGATAGATTAGAAATTATATCTATATTATAATTTTCAAGGCCCTATATGGTTCAGTCCCATAGATATGGGGATCTCAATGTGGGTCCATGTTCAATTTGTTGAATATTTACTCATGGAGCTGCATTAAGATCTCCATATCTCTGGGATTGATCAATATAGGGCTTTTAAAATGAAGATACCAAAATAAAAGTTAGTTAACTTTGTTATATTAAGATGTCTTTAATACTTCTTGAGTTACAGGCATACAAACTTGGGGCAAAAAACACAAGATGTGTTTTTTCCTATTTTTTGAACTGTCACCATTGGCATATAATGCAACAAAGATTGCTAGAGTAAACAGATTTAAATAATAGACCTACCAAACTCTATGTAAAAAAGTAAAATAATGATGCTGCCATCTTACTAAAGTAATTTTTACACCCTGTATTTTGGCTCCAAATCTCAGGTGAAAATTGTAATTTTGACCCCCCACTAAAAAACAGTGAATTACTCAGTAAATATACATTCATGATATTTGATATTTTGGTTTTCTTCATTTATTTTTCTTTTACCAGAAACAATAAAAGGATAAAAATCAAACTTTTTAGCTGGGGACCTCTGGTTGAGTTGACATGGAATGACCCTTTTACTTTTACTACATGATCCTCTGTGCATAACCTGCAATTTGAAGGCAATGCCAAGTTCTTTATCACATATCAAAATTTTAACCCAGGGCAATAGAAATACAACGACTAAAGCTATACACACAAATATTAAAAGAGTGTGACGACTTAAAACACCTCTGAAAGGTGCTCAGAGTAGGGGTTAGTCTAAAAAGATTTGAATAACTAAAATATTTTTCACTAATTTCAGCAATTTCGTCTAATAAATATAAGTCTAAACTCTATCGTTATAATCACTCTGAGTAGCTTATTTCTGAGGTATCACCAAAACACATTTGACATTCAGATGCATTCATTAAATAAAAGAAGTAATGAGAAGAAACAAAATGCCACCCAAGAGCACAATCCAGGCATAATGCGATCCCAATCTTAAAGTTTACTCACAGAAGAAAAAGAATAGAAGATACACAGATAAGTAGAGCAAGAAGAACTGACTATATATGAGGGAGAACAAAAGATGAGAGAGGACTTAAAACACAAACAATGGCAGTCGATGACTATGTTCACCACCTGGCAACATGAAACATCCTATCATCAATCACAGCATTATCACTGTAAGTCATAAGAACAATCTGTGTGCTAAATCTAATTAACATTATAAATATAGTACTGATAAATATACTCTAACGAAATGGCATTCATTAGCACAAATAATTAGGACAGACCTCGACTAAAGATTTTTCTGGTCGACTACTAGTCCTTAATTTTAAGCTATTAGTCGACTAATCACACGTTTATTAATAAACCATATAAATCATAACAAAGAGCCTTTAATGACTACTTGGCCTAATCAGCATCCAAGTGCACGCATAAAGCTTGCCACAGTGCACCAGTAGAAGTGATGATTATGAATGTGACTAATACAATTTTGGTCAACTAACAACTATAACATTTTACCAGTGGCTTTCATATTAATTTCGCATTATTGCATGCAAATTCTGTATAGCAATGGAACAATATGAATGCCTTCTGCCTATAGGTGTCAAACTTCTTTTAGAGAAAGTTTGATGTAGTTCTAGATGAGAAAATATGTCTGGGATTAAGGGTGTGTTGACACTTGTAGTTCGATTCTCTTTGTTCTTTTGGTCTGGACCAAAAAAAAAAAAAAAAAAAAAAGATACATTTAGAACTATTTCGCTTGCCGTTCACAATATAATTTTTAAGACTGAATCTAAAGACACAAAACAAACAAACAAAAAAAAAACTTTTTATGACATATTTTGCAACAAAACTTACCAAACATCCTAAACAATGCTGTGAGCTGTGCTAAAAGCACTATTTATATGTGCATACATATGATGGTATTTTTTTATTTTTTTTTAATCAGCTGAGAACTTGTGAAGAGCTTATAAAAACTGTTAAGGAGACAAAACAGTGCCAGGAATTCCTTCCCCAAGGAGACAGAGGTTCTGACGCCTGTACTGAACCGTAATGGGCAACATCACTCCTATTATGAGGAAAAAACAGGTATGCTTAAGCATTCTGTCTTTTCATCTTGTGACGTCACGTCCTATTTTTGGTTAGTTTAGACATCTTTGGTCTATGTTGCATTCATATTTGTCAAACCACACCAAAGTTAACCAAATTTGTCAAACCAAACCAAGTGTCAACTGCCGTGTGATGAGCAGAACAGAGAGAGCGTTACAACAGATTCGTCTGGAATGCGTATCAGACCACCTCCTGAAGTGGTTTGAGTGATCGGATTTAAATCCGTCTCGAAAGCGTTTTCGAGGGCATTTACACCTGATCTTTTATGATCTGATAGCTATTCGATCAGAGAAAACGCATGAACGCATCATATGTATGCACATACAACGAGAGCATTTAGCCCAGCACACAACGTTTTGGATATTCAGTTGAAAAATATACATCATAAAAGCAGTTTTTTTTTTTTTTTTTTGTATCTTTAGATTCAGTCTTAAATATTCCAACTCCAAGCGAATTAGGACTAAATGTATCTGGACCAAAATAACTGAGAGAATGGAATTACAAGTGTGAACATACCCTTAGTCACACCAAACTTGGTGTATTATGATAAAGGCAAGCCTGCTTACTGTTAGTTACCGATTCTTGTTTTGCATTTTGACAGTGTTGCATGCTGATTAGATAAATCAACTAAAATACCAACAATGAGCAATGTGAAATATGGGTAAATTGTTTAAACAAAATTAAAGCTTCTTATTTTTTGCATTTCTTCTGCTCTGCATGTTTTTTTTTTTGTTTTTTTTTTAATAAAACAATTTTAAATCCATTCCCAGCACACATGTACTGATGATAGCAAGACATATGTGACTCATGTTGACAAAATTTTGTTTACAAAAAATTAGTTCATTAAGCCTTCATCTAGCGATCCCAATGCTCCAAATAGCAATTAAACATCAAAAAGTATCTTTATTTGTACGTTTTCTGATGCGAGTACCTTTCCCTTGTCCATGAAAATGCCATTTTTCTCTGTTCACTTCTCGAAAACTGCCACTTCCCCTCAGCACAAGTTTGGATTCCAAAATTTGAATCAGCATTCCAACTTTGTGAATATTCATAGTGAAGTCTGAACCAATGAAATGTGATTTTCAAATTCATGCTGATGTAAACAAAACTTGCTCGTGCTGACTGAGGCATCCGAATCGTACGCACAAAGATACCTTTCAGACAGCGCGATCCTGATATACAAATTACAGTATTTCAAAATATCCATCTTGGCGAGTATTAGTTTATCTGATGTGTAACATTATATTAGATCCGTGCGGTACAGTAGACCTTAATAGGCTGTTTCGTTAATGTTAATCAAACAATTGTGGTATCATGGAAAAAAAAAAGTTGAATTTGGTTTTGACTTTGTGTGCCAAATTTGGTGTTGCTGTCAGGGATTTTAAGGGATGGTTGCTAGGTGATTTTGATTTGGAACCTTCAGAAAACTTTAACTCAATTTTTCTCAAAAATGACTTCTATCGACTTCAAACAGACGTAGCTCATTTATTTTTTGTCTAATTCCAATAAATCATACATCATTTTGAAAGTTTTTTAGTAATAACAATAGCTCATTTTTGAAAATTTGCTCATTGCGACTCATTTTGCCAGCACGAGTCACATGTAGTCAAAGCTTCAGAATTAGCTGGCTAATGTGGGCTTTCCAATAACTACAAATGCTAACCAATAACGATTCAAACTAAACTGACTAGCAAACTAATTCATCAAAACTCTCTGTTCCTTAACATTTATATAACAGAAATATTCATACTTTGTGAATGTTCCCTTACCAGCAATGTTACTGTCTATCTCGTCCGTCTGAAGGCTGGTGACGCTGGAGTTGTCCACGCGGAGCTGCAAGTCGTTCAGTTTCTCTCTAAGTTGCTCAATGTCACTTTCCTTACTATCTAGTTGCATCTGCAGCTCATTGCGATATGTGGACTCCTCTGCCAATTGCTGCAAATACAAACATCACCATTAACTACGCCAAAATAACAAACCACACTACTGCAACGTTTGGCTCATTAATATTGATGTCATGCTGATGTAGCTTCCTAGAGTGTCCAGTTATGAAACTTAATACATTTTCATGAGGCAATCCTTCACCACAGCAGGACTAGAACTACTACTTGTTGAAATTGATTTTGAGAATCATCAGATTCCTCTGATATTGTTACCGTGAAAACTAATAAACATTAACTTGCCGCTTGCATCTCGTTGAGCTCCTTCTGGTACTTGATGGCCATGTGGTTGAACTTCTCCTTCTCCTGGTTCAGCTCCAGCTGCAGTTTGCGATTCTCCTTCTCTTTCTTGCGCAGGTCAGTGGTGCTGCCTCTCTTCTTCTGGTCCAACTTCATGTCCTTGCGGTTCATAATCTCAGCCAGCTTATTCACCGCCTGCAGTGACATGTTGAAGCGTCAAGATGGTAGAATGACCAAAAAGTAAAATGACCAAAGAACAAAAGATACTTTTCCTTACAGACATGTCATATATCAAACAAGTCTGGTTGAAAACTAAGTGAGCTGCTTTGTTGTCAGCTGCCTACATAGACAGAAACCTAACTAAAATGGATCCTCATACTGAAATGATATGGAACGCTCTTCATGGGCACCACGCAAATAGTGCTACTCACATATTAAATTATATATATATATATATACACACATACATATACACACACACACACACACACACACACAGTCATGTGAAAAAGTTAGGACAGGTCTTAAAATTTGGAAAATTTGGAACAACATCACATATTACACTGTGTCATTATTTATTTAGCAAAAACTAGGCCAAAATGGAAAAGCCATGTGTGACAAACTAAGGATTAACTTAGTTTGCTAATTAACACTGCTAATCAAATGTCTGACTAACTAATTTTCTGCAAGTGTGAAGACCTCTATTAAAAAAAAGTAGACGTTTTGGTTTGCTGTTTGCTGGTCGCTGTTTGCTGGTCTGTATGCTTCAGGTGTGTGTTAACACAATGCCAAGAAGGAAAGACATCAGCAATGATCTTAGAGAAGCAAATGTTGCTTCAAAATCAGTCTGGGAAGGGCTATATGGCAAACAATTTGAAGTCCATTTTTCTACAGTAAGGAAGATTATTCACAAATTGAAGACATTCAAGACAGCTGCCAATCTTCCCAGGAGTGGATGTCCCAGCAAATTCACCTCAACATCAGACTGTGTAATGCTCAGAGTAAGTGCAGACAACCCAAGAACTACACCTCAGACTCTTCATGCCTCAGTTAACATGTACATTTAGAAAAAGACCAGACAAGTATGGCATGTTTGGAAGGGTTGCCAAGAGAAATCTTCTTCTCTCTAAAAAGAACATGGCAGCATGGCTTAGGTTTGCAAACTTGCATCTGAACAAACTACAAGACTTCTGGAACAAAGTTCTTTGGACAGACAAGAACGAAGTTTTTGGCCATAATGCATAGCGCCAAGTTTGGTGAAAACTAAAAACAGCATATCAGAACAAACACCTCATACTAAAAGTAGAGCATGCTGGTGGAGGGTTGATGATTTTGGGCTTGTTTTGTAGCCACAGGCCCTTGGCATCTCACAGTCATTGAGTTGACCATGGACTCCTCTGTATACCAAAGTATTCTACAGTCAAATGTGAGGCCATCTATCCAACAGCTAAAGCTTGGCCAAAATTGGGTCATGCAACTGGACAATGATCTGAAGATTACCAGCAAATCTACACCAGAATGGCTGAAAAAAGAAAAGAACAAAGGTGTTGCAATGGCCCAGTCAAGTCCAGACTGAAAAGCTGTGGCGAGAGCTGTGCATAGACAAATGCCCACAAATCTCGATAAACTGGAGCAACGTTGTTCAGAAGAGTGTGCCAAAATTCCTCCAGAATGATGTGAAACTGATAAAGTCATACAGAAAAGTTATTTCTGCTAAAAGTGGATCTATAAGCAACTGAATCATAGGGTGTCCTTAGTTTGTCACCCATGGCTTTTCCATCTTGGCTTTATTTTTGTTAAATACATAATGAGACGGTGTGATATGTAATGTTTTGTTGTTTATCTGAGGTTTTATTTTCCAAATTTTAAGACCTGCCAAGGACCAGATGATTTTTTATTGTGTCCTGATATGGAAAACCATGGAATTCAATAGGGTGTCCTAACTTTTTCACACAGCTATATATATGGTTTTCCGCATCAGGACATCATCTGGTCCTTGGCAGGACTTAAAATTTGACTGGTCCGCGATAGATGCCTGGTTTCAAACACTCCTATGTGTATCTGTAAGCGCTCGGTGAAGAGCATCATTGATGACTATTTACAACGTTTTTGAATCATTGAAGCCAAATCACAGACATATGTGATGAGCGTGTGAACACAATGGCCAATCGGAGGTGTTTACGAATCCGCTCAACAGCAGGGCTGCACGATATTGGGAAAAACTGACATTGCGATATTTTGTTTTTCTGCGATATATTGCGATATGAAAAAAATTCACCAGATGGCATGAATAGCTCTATTTGGAAAGAATTAATCATTCTAGGATGATTGGGGTGATTTTGTAGGTGAGTCAATACACATAGAAAATAATGAACAAATTACAAGCATAGACAAATATAACAGAACAAAGATACATGAATCTGCGCGGCTCTGTGCGCACATAAAACAGCCCCCCGTTCAGAATTGAGCTCTCTTTCATGTCTTTGTGCACTTAAATGGTTTAAAATCTCTTGAATGTTTAACTGACAGGACTTAAAACACATTCTAATGATAAACTTTGTAATTAATCAGAGAATTGTGTGCATTTTGAACCGTGGTGTCTGGTCCGTACGGATTAACGATCCCTATACTAGACATCACACATCCTGCGATGTGACTATCGCGGATGCGCACATCACGATTTCGATGCTAAAACGATATATCGTGTAGCCCTACTCAACAGCGCTCAAAGCATCACTTTTTAAAAATTTCAGTACCGACATGGTACAAAAGTCGGTACTTTTTAAAACTCTAGTATATATGCTAGGTAAAATTGCATTTATTAATTAGATACAATTTTAAAAGATTAAAATGTTTTTAATAATGACTTTTCCACCATCTTGGATGATTTTCTTTCACTGAGCTTGTCACAGTCCAAAATACTAAAACATGGTATCTTAGAAGACATAAAGTTGCAATTTTTCAATAAATCTTTATATCAGATGCATTTTAAGATGCCTTAAATTTAGTCTATGTTTATATTTGATTCTCAAAAGACTTTCCTATTTCTCTTATTTTGTTCACTTTCACACCTTCAAATCTATGGCGATGATGACATTGGCTTTTTCACTTTTAGTTATATAAACGTAAGTTATTTATACAGAGTTGCTGTATAGTGGTTATACCTGTGTCTTCAGAGTTCTTTCTATATTAAGGGCCTTCTCGTAATTCGCCTTTACTGAGTTTGCTACCTCCTCCTTCTCTTCTGCAAACTCTACAGGAAGACATTAGAAAAGTTATGATAATGTGTAAAGATAAACTGTAGCTGGAATTAAACCACTTGGAATTAAGATTACCTTCTTCTTGAGCTTGGAGCCTCTCATTCAATTCGGTCTTCTCCTTACTGAGGATCTCCACATCTTTGGTGAGGGTTTTATTGGATTCCTCAAGCTAAATGAAAATGCATTATACTCTAATTAAAAGCAACTGATATAACCACAAAGGTGACGATAATGACAGACTAAAACTGCAGGTGGCTTGTACAGTATTCAGGCATGGTTTCACAAACAGGGTTTAGATTAAGCCAGGATTTGGCCTTAGTCCAATTAGGATATTTAAGTAGCTTTTATAAACATGCCTTAGAAAAAAAAAAAACATTACTGGTGAGCACCTTGAGATATAACAATGGCACTGACATATTTTAAGATATGTCATTGCAAGTTACTTTCAGTTAAAACAGCTCAAACATGCATTTTAGTCTGGGACTAGGCTTAAGCCTTGTTTGTGAAACCAGGCAATAGAGTTCCAATACTGAAAATGTGATGGAAGACAAATGGACTATATAAATGAAATCAGATTTAGAGACAGACGCCTGTCCTTCACTAATAACAGAGCGTGTGCTGCACAGACCTGTGTGATCGTCGAGTCTTTCTCTGTGATCTCCTGTTTGTAACGTGACACAGCCTTCTTGTTCTCCTGAGAGAGTTCAAAATACTGCTCTTCCTGTAGCGCACGGGCCAGCTGCTCTGACTCTGCTTTCGTCATGGTGAGGTCCAACTGAGCAGAGAGTGACTCCCTACAAAAAAGATTTATGGTAAAGCAGTTTACAAGAAAGTTCACTAGCAATTCTGAACAGTATTTCAAAGTCACAAAATACTCTTTAGTTCCTTCTTCTGCAAAAGCTACTAATTCATGAAGAGGATTTTTACTTCTCTGAGTACAGGTCCTGGACTTTTTTAAGAGCCTCTTGAGTTTGTCGATTCTTCTCCTCTATCTCCTCTTTTAGCTCCTTCACCTGAGTTTTATAGAGTGTCTGAAAACAAGAAAGAATGGCTTGAGAATATATAAACAATGCTGATTTCCTCTCATGATATGACTACACACAAGAACATAGCACCCTATCATGGTCATAACTCAGTCAGTCAGCTGAGCCTTACACCATGGCATTGTCAATTATTTGTTGAAAAATGTTAGTTAATTTACATACAACTGCCAAATATTACAGTTCAAATATTATCACTGACAAAATTCCATCAATTCCTTCCAAAGTTTTGTCTATGGCTGTTTAGTCAAAGGTGTAACAACAGTTCTAAACAAATGAGTGGTTTAAGGCCAAAAACCTGAAAAAAATGATTGAGAGAAAAGTAGTATATTACACATGCTTATGTGGTAATTGCGATAAAAGCGGAATAATTAACTCTGGACCACTTAATTACAGCAGGTGGACCTCTGTGTGCTAGGAGATGAGATTGGAAGTGACATTATCATATTTATTTAGTCTGGTTACTGACAAATTTTTTCTTCAAGAAAACTAAATTCTTTATGGCACATCAAAAAATGTCATGTAACCTTGCATAAACAAGTGTCATGACTGAATAATTTGCTCAGAGAAGGAAATATCTGCGAATAGCACGTCAAATATCAATCTGGTCATTATGAAATGCTGAAGCTAAAGACTGTCATCAAAAAGATTTGTTACAATTACTTCCCAGAACTGCCAGGCACACTATCATTCTCAAACAGAAGGCATCTGCCTCTGACTGCTTGTGAACTGTGTGGTTTGTCTGCTTGCTCTAAGCTGCCATTAATTTATTACATTGAAAAAAGAAGCCACCGTAGGTTCTCCTGTATCAACTTCATTTCCGTTGATATACTGCAGCATTTCTTAAACACAGTATTGAAAATGCAGCTTTTTTGCTAAGTTTTTCCAAGATTCCAGTTTTCACATACATTAGATCTGCAATTTAGATGGAAACCTGGCTACTATGAACCATGCCTTGATCCTTATAAGTTTTATAGGACTATAGAAGATACCTGGAAAGTAGGTAAATACTGTAGCGAGCATGTTATGGATGATGATTACATCATATACAAAAGTAAAAGGCAAGTACCTAAAAGGCCTTATTATGCAAAGCACTTGATGCGTTTTCACCTCATTAAGAAACAGGAAAAATGAAATTATGTTCAGCAGTCTGTCATACTTACTGAGAAATACTGCTCAGCCTCCAGCTGGTCCTGAAGTTCCCTCATTTGACCCTCATTTCCTCTGTACTGCCTGAGGAGATACACTTCAATCAATCACAGTCACTTCAGCTTCACAAACATATTTATTCAAACGCCACACCTCAAGCATGATGTATAAATAAACATTTCCAAAAAGTAAAAAAAAATAGTGTAAAACCACACCCTAGGTCCATTGTAACAGCATGGCAAGTTGTTTCAAGCAAATGTCGTTTGAAAGATGTCAAGTAATTATATTTTGATGACAGATTACAAACAGTTGGAATAATGTCAAATGATGCATACCTCACAATAAGGTCAGGAATCTGTATAATATAAATCGGTTAATGATTTCACGCAGAATTTAAAGTACGGAAAATGACAAAGCTGTGCAATCTGTCAAAATGCCTGAGTGTTTGACAGAGTCTGACAGAGGGTAAGGTTTAAGATTAAAGCCGAGTTCAGACTGCACGATTTTAGCCCCGATTTTGGCTCGCCGACAGGTTTTGAGAAATCGCAGACAAATGCCCGAAATCACAAGCAAATCGGAGCTCGTTCACGCGAGTGACAATCACGCAGTGTGAATGAGCAAAGACGCGATCTGAGAGAATCGCCGATGAGTTGCCGACGCCCGTGAGATATTTGGCATGCTAAATATCTGGACCTGTCGGCGATTCAAAATCCTGCTGTGTGAAAAGTGTTCTGACTGAAAACTACATCGGCGATTACCGACAGCCAATGAGAGAGCAAGATACAGAGCAGCGTGGAGTTCGGGTGGAGTTATAGACCAAAATATCAGCAAGCATGGCTTTGTTTCAGATAAACATTACAATTCTATCAAACAGAAACAAAGCACAAACCTTTGCTTTTGACCATCCGCAACAGCAGCACATTGAAAAGTTATGTATTTACCTCCAACTCTCGTTGCAGAACACACAATCCACAGTCTCCAACCATTTCCTCCTCCATATTCTTCTTTTCTTTTTCTTGTTTTCTCAGCACACCGGCAATTGCAAGCTTCATATTGCAAGCTTCTTGCCGGCTACCGTTTTTTAATAATAATAATAACTCCGGCCTTGCGTGATATCACGTTGTTTCCTTGTCACATCTCGCGTGTGTTTGGTTGTGAAACGTAGTTTGCGTGCCAGACAGTGTTGTCGGCGATTCTTCCAATTGTAAAGTCATGCAGTGTGAAACCTTCTGTCGCTGATCCATCGTGCAGTGTGAACAGAGCAGCGACTGAATGCTGGCCAAGATAGTCATGCAGTGTGAAAAGAACAGTGACCCGACTGCTTTGAATATCGTGCAGTCTGAACTCGGCTTAACTGGCAGTGGATGTGGTCAGACGGAGGGCTATCCTTAATCCACCCATGTAAATACTGGCCAATACTAGCCAATAGTTTTGGCCAAGTTTAAACATAATAAACAATAGCCTTTTCTATGACAGAAAAGCCATCCAAATATTCAGTAATGTAATACAGTAGCTGTTGGGAGTAAGGCTCAGAGCCAAAGGAATGACATTATATGGACAGAACAGTGTTACAATTAGGGTCCAACAGAACCAACAGAAATGCTTGTACTAAATGAATTCAGAAATAAATGAGTTAAAAGGATGATTCACCCAGAAATGAAAATTCTGTCAACATATACGCACTTTCATGTCATTCAAACCCATAAGACTTTGGTTAATCTTCGAAACATAAATTAAGTTATTTTTAATGAAACTGATATTTAAAGTCTAGGTAATCAAAACTCAAAAGACCCAAAAAGGTCATGAAGGCACCATAAAAAGAATCCATATGAATCTAGTGGTTTAATCCAAGTCTTGTGAAGAGATATGATCGCTTTATATAATTATAACAGAAAAATTTAGGCTTATATTTATATAATGTGGAACCTGTTTAGAAACTAGCTAATTTTACTTTTAATGACTAACAGTTCAAACTCCAAAGAACATGAGTTGTGTGTCTTTTATTAAAAAAGGGAGACATGTACGTATATATTCATGACCCTTTGAGGGCAGGAGAGAGCAAAGGAGCATACTTGGTGAGCTGTGCCAACTGGAACTCGACGGAGCGTTTGTTCTCGAGGGCCGCGTTGATCTCCTGTTTGAGTTGCTTCTCTGATCCTTTCAGGCGTTCGGCCTCCATCGTCCAGCTTTTCAGCTCGTTTTGGGCCAGCACACGCTTCCCAGACTCCTGCTCCAACTGCACCCGCAGATCCTTCACCTGGTAGGGTGGAGAAAAGATGACAGATGTGGAATTCATAACACCTTTAACAGTTTATAGTCTTGTCAATCCAAGCTTTTTAGTGGGTTCACATTCACCTCATCCTCCAGCCTCTCCTTTTGCTTCATCAGCTGCTCCATCTTCTGTACAGACTGTTTGAGGTCAAACTCCAGCATGGAGCACTGCTTCTCCACCTCTACCACCCTGCTCTCTGCTCGCATCCGCAGTGTGGTCTCTTCCGACACCTTCTGCTCCACCGCTGGACAGAGATGTTTTTGTTATTTGTAGAGAAAGACTGAACACCATGGACAAGATCAGTCAAATCAATATATTGGTGAATATTTAGCATTTCTAAATAAGTTGACAACAACTTCTGTTTGGCTATTGTAGCACGTTGGAGCCATTTATGTTGACTTTGTAATGCTGGCACAAATTATTGCTCTTAATTTTGATTGGATGCAATGTTAATGTACTCTGTTTCTTTCAATGGAGAGGTGTGACTCATTTGGACATGCTCTTTTTTGTTGTTGTTTGACTTGGGTTAAAAGATAGCCATCTGCAATGACAATGTGTGTTTGGGTTGCAGTAAATGACCTTCTTTAACCATATTATGCCCTTTGAACACCTTTGTAATATAATAAATCCAAGAGGAAAGATTTCTTGAGTCTGTGTGCATTGAACGACAAGCTGAACGAGAACTCGGAGCACCAGGGGGGATTCAGACAGGTCCATGCCCAGGGAACAACCATGTTATAATCTGTCCCTGGCAACCTGCTCTTTATATGTTATCAGCATCAAAAAATTCATATAGTCTAATTACAACACAGGAAGTATTTTCTCTGAACTTAATTTGATACTATCATAACGTCTTTTAGGATTTTATTATGCTATTAAGAGAAAAAAAAAATACAGCCACTTTTTAAGGTGGAATTATTATTATTATGGAATAATATAAGGTGGTGTCTGGGCATGCAGCTAAACAAGACGCTGTGCAGTGTCTGGACACGTCTTGCACACACACATACCATGCATAGCAGCAGACTTGGACTCCTCGATAGACTCGTATTTGTCTGTGAGTTGAGCCTTTGTGATGCGGTGCTCTGTCAATTCCTGGTCTAGCCGCTGCTGTAGAGTCTTCAGCTTGTAGTTTAGGTCAATTTCCAGACTGTTCTTCTCCTGAAGATGCCGAAAATATAGAAGCACTGGTTACACAAATCACAGTTACTTTACATAGCCTACAAAAAAACTAAATTAACACAGCCTAGTAGGCAAATGTACCAGTGGGTCTAAAATAAAATTTACGCGGGTGGATTTTTCTTTAAGTAAACACTGTTATCCTTGTGTGAGACTATGGCGTGAGACTATATTTTCAAAATAGTGTATATTATCTTGTTGCAATGCCTTGGATTTCCATTTTATGTGTAACCATAAACCAGTCTCATTCTACTGTATGTAAAATGGTTATACCTTTGAAACAGATGAGAACAGTGAGAAATTTTAAATCCTCACGATGCTGCCTAGTGCATTGCTGAAAATGACTAGTTCAGTCTCTGTAAGGTGCAGGCTGGTCCTTTACATACAATCTGCTAGCAATCACATTGTTTACTACATGGTACAAGCTGATTGACCTCTACTGTAGTGCAGCCAATGAACTTGCTTGTTCAACATTTAAATAGTCTGGTTCAGTGTTTGCTATAAGCCAATTTATTCAGTTTATGAAGCCCTCCTCCTCCCCGAGCATCACTTATTTAGATATGTTATGGTATTTAAAGTTTGCCTATTTATGTTGTAGCAGCAGCATCGCTTACATGCTCACAGCAGAATGTCTGTGTATGTATTGGCAGTAGCAAGTCTTCATATTTGCTCTGCAGCAGCACATCAAAACTTTTTTTTTTGTGATAATATACAGCATAACATAGGTCAGTATTTCTTAAAGTGGGGTTTGTCTGAAGTAGACAGGTGGTCTTTGGAAAACTCTTGTATTGTAAACAAAATTACCATGAGAAGTGATATATAGCCAAATCAGCTTAAATGTAAGAAAGTATTGCATTTTCATGCACAAACTGTTACAAAAATAGTGCTGATTGACTTACAAACCATGTCATGAGAAAACACAAAATTAAAGTCTATTTTAGGACCATTCATTATTATTATATATTTTTTTTATATTAAATTTACTTTCATACACTGTCAGAAAAATGTGAAAAAAGTACCTTTAGGGGTACAAGAGCTTGTCAATAAGACATCTAACCTTACAAGGACAATAGTGTACCATATCTACCCTTAAACTTGTAATGTATGGTAATGTAAATTGGGGTAAAATAGTCACAATGCAAAAATATCTTAATAGCCCCTAACAGACTGCAATTATTATGTACAATATATATTACAATTGCATTTTAAAATATTATGTTTTTATTAATTTTATAATAATATAAAAATAACAAACCTTCTCAAGAACGTTACATCTGTCCTGGACTTGTTTCCTCTCCAGCTCCACTTTAGACAGACTCTGCTTCAAGTTCTTGTTGTCCTCCTGTAGACCTGTGATACGAGCTTCAAAGAGACAAAGAACAGACTTAGATCTTGCTGGATAATCAGAATAGCTGTTTTGAAATTTAAAATTTATTCTACACTATTTGCACACCAAAGAAAAGAAAAAAATCTTATTAATAAAGAATAGTTCACTGACAAGCTTTGTACTGTAAATATGATCGACTATTGAAGGTGGGATATTTTTTCCTATTGAAAGAGCGATCTGACATCATAGCTCACTATCAGCAGTTATTTTATCTATGGTTCATAACATTTCTTACAGATTTCTGCTCGTTGTAAATCAGATAAAGATAAATTAGCACAGTACCACTACTGCGTGTGTGAATTAGTCATACCGTCTCTCTATTAATTGTAAAGCTGTGGGTTGTAAATAGTTCCTTAAAAAGTAGAAAAATAATATGCTATAATAAGTTTTAAGTTTCTAGGCTACTTTAGTGATAAATCACAGGACAGCGCTGACAACTAGTTTCTGCATTCCTCTCAGTGAGCGTGATCTTCACAGCTATTGTTTGAGTGTTCGTGCCACAATGCAATGCGCGAGCACGGTAGCTCGATATAATAATGCACATCCGATCGTCTCATCGCTTGAATGTCCAAACCATAAAACAAGTACAACTGACAAAGTTTAGTGAAGACGCAAGGCTCACCGCTCGCGCGCCATCACTATGTGTTGAACCGGCGTTTACCTCCGTGTTTTGCTTTTATACAACTGACTGGACGGGGCAGAGTCATGTGGCTACATACGCGGTAGTATGTTTTTAAGGGGGAAGTATTAACAGGATTAAAAAAAAACAAAATAACCGACATGGGAAAATTACGTCGGTTTGAGTTTCTGAATTTCGGTTTCGATTACTTTTCGGTTAATCGTCCAGCCCTACATATGACATTTGAAATTTAGCTCAGGTGCATCCCATTTTTCTTTACCCCTTTTCTACAAAGGCAGTTTGAGTGCTGGTTCAGAGCCAGAGCCTAGTTTCAAGTTGGTTGTTTGTCTTTCGACACCAAAAGCACCAGCTCTGAGCCAAGAAAAGTGGTTCGTAAGTAGCACTAAAACATTGCTGGTCTCTTGAGTCAGGGGCTGGGGGCGGGGTTACCGTGACCAACAAGACAACCAGAAACTTGTGACCACCATTTTTTAAATAGCATCTAATCAGGCTAATAGCAGCTCGATTGTAATCTCCCATCTATACAAATTACAGCATGCTGTATGTATGTTATGCCGATGTAGGTTCGCAAAGCCACGAGCATCAATAGTAATGCAACGTCCGCCATTGTTGATGGTGTGTTTGGCGCTACCGTGCTAGCATTGCTGGGAAAGACGTTACATATACAGTGACATAAGACCTCTGTGATGTTTGTTTGTTTATTAAGTGTTTACGTCATGTTAGCATCATGGCTAATTACATGGCAAACAAAAAGGTCAATATCAAGACCTCTGTGGTGTCTCTCTAGCCCGTGGAAAGGCAAACCGGTTCTTAAAGGGTTAGTTCACCCAAAAATTAAAATTCTGTCATTTATCATTTACCCTTATGCCGTTCCACACCCGTAAAGGTACTAAAAACACATCTAAATCAGTTCATGTGAGTACAGTGGTTCAATATTAATATTATAAAGTGACGAGAATATTTTTGGTGCACCAAAAAAAAGAAAATAACGACTTATAAAGTGATGGCCGATTTCAAAACAATGCTTCAGGAAGCATCGGAGCGCAATGAATCAGTGTATCGAATCTAGTGTTGTCACAATACCAAAATTTTGACTTCGATACGATGCCCAACTTAAATATCATGATACCGATACTTAAACGATACTACGGCAAAAACCTAAAACAGCAGGAAAAGTAAATAAATAACATATGACTTCTTTCTTCTCCAGTGTGCAGGCTGATACTTCTGGATTTGAGCTTCATTGCCATGAAGTTAGAGTTAGATTTAATGTAATTTTTAATTTTTATTATTTTCATGCTCAATAAAATTGTAAATTATTTGCTGTTATGCTTTTTTTAATACATTTAGGTGTTTTTGACAGTAAGATTATTGTAAAAATTATATTACTGTAAATAATTAAAGCAATGTTATTAAAGCATAAATTGGTTTAAAATAACTGTATATACCCTTCACATATTTATGTATTTTTAAATTAATTTTATTTTTGCAACCAGATATCACTTATCAAACTTAGACTCAATAATACACCTCTTTGCGGAGGTCTGCTTGCCCGAGTAAAATAATTAAATAACTCATTTAATGTTTGAGAGCATAAACATAATGCTGGCATCACATTCACTAACCTGACGCTCTTTAAATTCTTTGTAGAAATCGGGATGTTTGATGGCAAGATGTTTTTGACTCCCTTCGCTTGCGTTATTTTGTAACATCTTTTGCAGATGGGCTTTGTGGTGTCCGTGGGCTTGCCCTGGCTGTCGGCAATGTAAGTAAAATAATGCCATATTTCGCTTTGTGCATCTGCTTTCTCAACAATTTGTGGACGGTCTGCAAGAGCACCTGTATTTGCAACCATACCTCTTGTTTCGTCACCATAAAAGCCGTTGCGCAGTTGAGAGGAATAAACACGCACTCAATGTGCCTGGAGAAGCAGCGCGCTGCGTGCACACTGCCCGCTGCTGTCGCACTTTAGGAAATACAGCTGGCACACAAAGTACCGGTACTAATAAAATGAAGAACCGGTTTTTAAAAGCAGGGTATCGCGATACCTTTCTAGTACCGGTATATCGTGCAACACTAGTTCGGAGCGCCAAAGTCACGTGATTTTAGCCGTTGGCAGTTTGAGAAGCGATCCGAATCATGATTCGATACACAGATTCATTTATGCTCCGAAGCTTCCTTAAGCAGTGTTTTGAAATCGGCCATCACTAAATAAGTCGTTATTTTGTTTTTTTGGCGCACCAAAAATATTCTCGTCGCTTTATAATATTGATATTGAACCACTGTACTCACATGAACTGATTTAGATGTGTTTTTAGTACCTTTATGGATCTTGAGAGAGGAAATGTCATTGCTCCTTATGTAGGCCTCACGGAGCCATCGGATTTCAACTAAAATATCTTAATTTGTGTTCCGAAGATTAACGAAGGTCTTACGGGTGTGGAACGGCATGAGGGTAAGTAATAAATTACAGAATTTTCATTTTTGGGTGAACTAACCCTTTAAAGGTTTGCCAGTCAAACCAACTCTGAACTCTGGCAATAGCACTAGCTCTGAACTAGTACCCGGTTCATGCTGGTGGAAAAGGGGTATTTGAGATGTTTCTCCACTTTGATTGGAATAAGTCTGTGGAAAATTCAGTTGACTGATTTGGAAAGGTGCAGACCTATCTACTGTACTAACAGCTGAAAATGCATTGAGCAAAAATCTACTAGTCTAATCTACCAGTAACTGCCTGCAGAGCTCAGAGACAGGATTGTGTCGAGCCCCTGTAGGGAAGGCTACAAAAAATAATTTGCTACATTGGGTGCCAAGAGCACAGTGGCCTTCATAATTCTTAAATGAAAGAAGTTTGGAACAAGCAGGACTCTTCCAAGAGCTGGTGTCCTGGACAAACTGAGCAATTGGGGGAGAAGGGCCTTGATAAGAGAGGCAACCAATAATCTGATGGTCACTCTGAACTCCAGAGATCATGTGTGGAGAAACTTGCAGAAGGACATAACTGCAACACTACACTGATCTGGGCTTTGTTGCAGAGTGGCCAGACAGAAGCCTCTCCTAAGTAAATGACACATGGAAACCTGCTTGAAATATGCAAAAAAGGGACTCTCAGACAGTGAGAAACAAGGTTCTCTGGCCTCATCACCTGCACTATATGTATGGTGGTATTGATCATGCTGTGGGGGTGTTTTTCAGCAGGGAGAGGAGGACTGGTTAGGGTACGTGGAAAGCTGAATGCAACAGAATATAAAGATATCATTAATTGAAACCTGGTCCAGAGCATTCATGACCTCATACTGGGCCAAGCCAATGACCCTAAGCACACAGCCAAGACAATGCAGTGGTTTAGGAGCCCAGCCATATCCTGGATTTGAACTCAAACATTAGTGCCCAACCAACCTGACAGAGCTTGAGAGATTCTACAGAGAAGAACGGCAGAAAATCCCCAAATCCAGGAGTGCAAAGCGTTTTGCATTATTCTCAAAAAGACTAACTGCTGCCAAAGGTACTGAGTGTAGTCTGAACACTTATCCTAAAAGAATGTGTGTATTATATATATATATATATATATATATTAGTGGTACTATAATTTGCATGTGTGTCATCTGTGATCTATGTTGGTGGAGTCAAATCAAGGAAAGTCTAGCCCACTCTTACCTTGCAGTTCTCTGATCTCCTCTGAGCCTCGGCTGCAGGTTCGTCTTTCTGTGTCTAGCGTGGTCTGCAGCTGCAGCAGCTCTTTTTCCAGCTGTTGTTTGACACTCTCTGCAGCACGGCTCTTCTCCTGCAGCTCACGATTCACGCCCTCCAGCTGGCTCACTGACTTCACCATTTCCGTGTGGCTCTTCCTCAAACGCACCACCGTGTCAGATTCAGCCCGCAGAAGGTCGTTGGCTTCCCCCAGCTGTGGATGACAAGGTTGTGCGAGATGTTGTTTCTTAATTGTCATGTGGTGTAAACACCTTTGAAATAACCACAGATCCACATTTATTGGATGATTTTGTGAGGAAATGGCTTCTAAAACAATTACACAATTTTGATACAACAGCAAAAGCTATTGGAACACTTTCCCTTTAACTTTTTAACTATATGAAAATAAAAATACATAAATTAAGTACATTTAATAAGTTAATTATTAATGCTAACTGTAAAGGTTTGACACTACTCAATGTATTCAGTCAACACTGATTTGTATTCTTTTTGTGTTGTGGCAACAGGATTAAGTCTGCATTTACACTACATTCTAGATTTATTTAGACACTTTTTTGGTATTCACTGTCAATCATCACAATTTAGGGAGCAGGGCTCAATTCTAAATAGTTTTCTACTGCCCTGGTGAGGCCAGTTATTCTGATTTTTACTTGCCCTACCAAAATGTTCACTGGCCCAACCACAAAAAAAAAAGAAAAAAAAAAGAAAAAATAAGTTATTGTTTTGTCACTTTTGTAAAATGCTGCTTCCAAAATGTTCTAAACATCCTTTTTCTTTGGCCTTGAAATTAAAAGCTGTGCCTTGTTTAAATGTATTTTATTACTCTCTTTTCAGTTCCCTCAACCAGGTAATTATTTATTAATGCACCAGTATTCACAACATCTAATAAGACAAGAGAAACTTGAAGTAATGTAACTTAGGTATGAGAGATATGCTCAAGAAATGAAATATGATCATATTTTAGGATAATGATATTACAATAAAATGATTTTTGCTGGAAATAAGGCTATGATACCAATATTTAACAATGAAAGATACCAGTTAAATGTCAAATCTATATAGGCTACAAATTTCAATATCACAGCAGAAACTAGGGCTGCTCGATTATGGCAAAGGTCATAATCACGATTATTTTGGTCAATATTGAAATCATGATTACTTAACACGATTATTGGATTAACATGATTATAAAACACTGCATAGTCTTCACTATATACATTTAATATAGATTAATCCTTATTAAATCTACAAAGGTTACTCATTTAAGAGCACAGTGATTGTATATTTGTCTTTTGTTGTTTGCAATAATATTGGGCTGTTGTCACTTTAAGAGCTGCAAGGGTCCACTGTATAGGATATACTGTAATATACTGCACATGGATTTCCTTTCTCAACTGTTTACATTCACTTAAGACATAACCAACTGTGTTTATGAGGACAGTTACCAAAACGGCATTTTGACATTTTTGTGTGTAGGTTATTTGACTGGTTAGGCGTGAATCTGAAGCCTACAGTATACTTTGCTTATGTGCGTTCCGCTCAGTCTCGGAGTGTGGTTTTCAGACTGGTTTTCTTACATAAAAAAGTCTTAGATCTTTGAGTTCAGCTCATGAAAAATGGGGGCAAAAACAAAAGTGTTGCGTTTATAATTTTGTTCAGTGTGTATATATATATATATATATATATATATATATATATGTGTGTATATATATATATATATATGTGTGTGTATATATATATATATATATATATATATATATATATATATATATATATATATATATTAAAAAAATCACCACCTCATCTAACTATTAAAATACTTATAATTCGAGAAGTGTTCTTGATAAGCTTACTTGGTTCTGTAGCTGGGCAATCTTGTCATTGTTTTGACTGATTTTTCTCAAGTCTTCCAGTTGCTCCTTCAAAGTAGACACTAGAGAAAAGGAAAAAAAAAAAAAAAAAAGATTTAATACAGGGAGCGGGTATGCTTCATCTTTCCTTATAACATGTTAACAGAGCAATGAAGTGTATACTATAACAACCTACTGTACATGGCACTTGGATGAATTCTATTCATGTTAAGCCTATGGTCTAGGGCTGGGCGATGTATCGAATGCTTTTGTCACGCGCATTTCTTCAGTAAAGCCGGTTCCCTGATTACCGCTAAATCGCCATCACCTGCTTTCAAATGAAGCGGCATTTAATAGACAGAGCCGTAGATCACTGATAAGACACGCAATATCGCGTTCAATATCGACGGCGATACATACCGATATTGAACGCGATATTGCGTGTCTTATCAGTGATCTACGGTTCTGTCTATTAAATGCCGCTTCATTTGAAAGCAGGTGATGGCGATTTAGCGGTAATCAGGGAACCGGCTTTACTGAAGAAATGCGCGTGACAAAAGCATTCGATACATCGCCCAGCCCTACTATGGTCCTTTTCTATTAGCTAATTTTCCAGACCATCATAGATCAGACATATAGGTCTGGCTGCTCTTTGCTGGTTCTAGCTCTACTCAGAACATTTAATGAACTGCAGTGCCCAACTCAAAAGACTGTTTAAGATTTGGCAGTATGAATGTACATGCCATGAAAAAGTAGACATTTTTCAAATGATAGAGGTTCTGCAATGGGGGTACTCCAGAAAGCAAGGTTAACGTACTTTCACCTAAACACTCAAGTCAACTCACATTTATTTCTATAGTGCTTTATATAATACAGATTTTTCGAAACAGCTTCACAGTAATAAAAAGGAAATTATCTGTGTTAAAGTTGCAAAATTCATCAATTTTAGAACAATTTTAATTTCAGCTGTAAAGCAGCTCTACAGAAGAATAGGCAGTCAAGAGTAAGATCAATCAACCCAGAGTTCATGACGAAAACACAAAGCCATTCTCAACAAAGTGCAGAATCCAAAGACATTTCTCAATACTAAGTATGCAACTAAGGAGTACGGTCTCCGGAGGACAGAAGGATGTCTAGTGTTGTACTGAAATCTTACATCCCGTAAAATGTTGACTCTCCTGCTTCTGATTGACCCCTCCCACACCTAATCCTAACCCTCATAGGAAGAAACGGGGGAGTCACAATCTCACAGGGAGTTTATTTATTTATTTATCAAGGACAATGCACAGAAAAACATTAAATCTCAAGAAGAGAGAAGATGCTCTGCACCAGATTTAGCTATTAGCTAATGTCCATCTGTAGTCCTTGGGCAGGTCACTAGATAAACAATTTCTCTAAAAAATCTAACATACACAAATTTCATAAAAACAATACCCTCTAAAATTATCATGAGCACTTCAGTTCACCAATAACGACAACAGTTAATCAATTAATTACATCAATAAGACTCCCCACTAAAAATACACAATTTCCAATTAATCGATAACACTAATCACTAAAATGTAGAGTTGACAATAAATAAAATTATGTGTTATTTCATTAGTTTCATTTGTCGTTAAAAACTATATACCATAAACACTTCACTTAGTTTCGACAATAAGACTCTCTTCTACACATACCCAATTTCCCAGAGTCAGTTTTGATTCCACACTGATCACTTATCACTTAGCTTGTCTTGGCAACACATGTCTACTCTACTCTGATTATCTTGCCTCTTTTGATTTTCATTTTAAAAATATTAAAACTGAACTTTGGAATCAAAAGTTTAGGCTGTCTGTATACTCTTACCCAGGTAAGTCACATAACTTGCTTTCTGGAATAGCCCCATTATATACAGGGAGTGCAGAATTATTAGGCAAGTTGATTTTCTGATCATATTTTTTTTCCAAGCACATTTTACCAATTCCAATCCACATCAATCTTAATAACTACTATTAATATTGTTTTTAATCATTTATAAGTGATATATAATTGTTCATGAAGGCTGGAAATGAAGAATGCCCTATATTCAGGTGTGCAGAATTATTAGGCAGGTTTTCTTTTACAGATAAAATGAGCCAAAAAAGAGATTTAACTCAGACTGAAAAGTCAAAAATTATTAAATACTCATGAGAAGGACGCAATACTAATGTAATACTAGAAATTGCAAAGTTAAAGCATGACCATTGGACAGTAAAATGCTCATTGGGTCAGCAGGGTCATACAAAAACGGCTAGAGAAGAAAAGACACGTTAACTGCAAAATAATTAAGAATTGAGGTGAAGAATTAAGTGTGAAACCATCAGGAACCCTTTAGTCTCCAGCGCCACCATTTCCCAGTACTGAAACCTACCAGGAGTCTCCAGAAGTGCAAGGTGTCAGGATCTCAGAGACTTAGGTTAGCTAAAGAATCCTAAAAAATGATCTGCTCTTAATAAGAATCACAAGCTGAAGTGTTATAAAATACATGAAGACTGGGTTTTTATAGGCCTTATAGACAGACAGCTTGAGAGTGACTCCTGAAGGACCAGCACCACATCCTCTTGTACCACTGTTTGAAGAATTTATCTTCCAGAATCTGGCAATAAGTTTTGGAAGATCATTTTTAGTCCATATCTGCAAGACGGACATTTCAGGATAAGAGATGGACTAAAAGTGAACTCCCACACCTTACTGCCAGATTCTGGAAGATAAATTCTTCAAACAGTGGTACAAGAGGATGTGGTGCTGGTCCTTCAGGAGTCACTCTCAAGCTGTCTGTCTATAAGGCCTATAAAAACCCAGTCTTCATGTATTTTATAACACTTCAGCTTGTGATTCTTAATAAATGCGGGTCATTTTTTAGGATTCTTTAGCTAACCTAAGTCTCTGAGATCCTGACACCTCACACTTCTGGAGACTCCAGGTAGGTTTCAGTACTGGAAAATGGTGGCGCTGGAGACTAAAGGGTTCCTGATGGTTTCACACTTAATTCTTCACCTTAATTCTTAATTATTTTGCAGTTAACGTGTCTTTTCTTCTCCAGCTGTTTTTGTATGACCCCGCTGACCCAATGAGCATTTTACTGTCCAATGGTCATGCTTTAACTTTGCAATTTCTAGTATTACATTAGTATTGCGTCCTTCTCATGAGTATTTAATAATTTTTGACTTTTCAGTCTGAGTTAAATCTCTTTTTTGGCTCATTTTATCTGTAAAAGAAAACCTGCCTAATAATTCTGCACACCTGAATATAGGGCATTCTTCATTTCCAGCCTTCATGAACAATTATATATCACTTATAAATGATTAAAAACAATATTAATAGTAGTTATTAAGATTGATGTGGATTGGAATTGGTAAAATGTGCTTGGAAAAAAAATATGATCAGAAAATCAACTTGCCTAATAATTCTGCACTCCCTGTATTGGAGGCAAAATTGGAACATGACACTGAATTCTCACCCTCATTCTCCAGATTTCTTCGTTTTTCAGCCTCCTGGTCAGCCTTTCTTTGATGTTCTGTTGCTCGGTGCTGGATCATGATCTTGTCTTTCTCCAGTAAAGACATGTTAGCCTCTACACTCTTCCTTAGGTTACTCTGAAACATGTCAAGACAACTCAAAATCAAAACAAAATCAAGAATTAACACTAAAAATAACCCAAGTTTTATGAGATATTTAACTTTAATTATCTATTTTAACCATTGCATACAAAATACACACCCTCTGTATTTATTTAGATACATGCTTTAGAGATTAAATTATTTCACTCACCTCCTCATCTAACTCTTTCATTATCTTGTCTAGCTTTGTATTGGATGCCCTGAGGGGGAAACAAATCAAAGAAAAGATTTCACAGGCCTGATTTTGAGAAAATTTTACTTTAGGTTTGGATATAAGGATGAGGAGATCAAATGGGGGAAAGGTAGATGGATTGTTGGAGATGGATGCATCTTCATATGGATGGCTGAATGAAGAGTTTGATTTGAGATGGATGATGGTGGTTTGGGATGGTTAGATTGTTGTATTGTGGCTGGATGGATGAAGTGTTTGGTTGGATGTATGATTGATGGATGAGGCGTTTGATTTGTTTGGATTGGTTAGGTTTTGGTTCTGGATGCATGGATGAGGTGTTTGATTGGTTCTAGGTGGGTGGGTGGATGAATGAAGTGTTTGATTTGTTTGGATAGGGTGTTTTGGTCTAGATGGATGAATGAGGTATTTTATTGTTTTTTTGGGTGGGTGGGTGGGTGGATGGGTGGATGGATGGATGGATGAATGAAATGTTTAATTTGTTTGGACAGGGTGTTTGGTTCTAGATGGATGAGGTATTTGATTGGTTCTAGGTGGGTGGATGGATGAAGGTGTTTTATTTGTTTTGGATAGGGTGTCTGGTTCTGGATTGATAATGAGGTGTTTGGTTTGGATAAGGTGTTTGGTTCTATATGGATGAATGAGGTGTCTGATTGGTTTGAATAGGGTGTTTGGTTCTGTATGGATGGATGAGGTGTTTAATTAGTCTTGGATAGATGGATGAGATATTTGGTTGTGGATGGAAGAATAAAAGTTTGGTTTGGAGCTGAATGGATGAGGTGTTTGGTTAGTTTCGAATGGTTGGCAGGTGGATGAGGTGTTTGACTGATTTGGATGGACAGGTGAGTGGTTGGATAAGGTATTTGGGTGGATGCGCAAACAGACAGATAAACACCTGCACTTCTGCTCCATCTCATCTCTCAGCTGCATCTCACTGTGAAGTTGTTCTTCTAACTGATAAATTCTCTTCTGAAGATTCTCCAACTGAAAGATCAGAGAAACACAATCAGTCATCCTCACAGTTTAAGAGATAGACTCACTATTTAATGCTCTAAAATCTTTAATTTAAAGTCTCTGCTTAGAGGTTCTTACATGACTCTTATCTTCCTTTGTTGAGCAGCGTTTGTCACTTGTCTTTATAGATGATTCCCGAGGGAACCTGACAAAGAGTCAATAATTCATATATTTTTTCTTACTTTTAACAATCTAACACAAGCACCTGGGGACCCAAGCACTTACTGCCTGTTCTGCATCTTAGTACTCACTGGTTATTGCTGTAATAGGTGAAACCCACAAATGGAAGCTGATTGCCTACAAATGCTTTAGGAATGGGAAAAGTCTCCTCCTCCCCTCGATCTTCCTCAATGTCATCAAAGTTGCTTGTGTCTACGTCACTGCTTAGCTCCGGCACCACTGGAGCAGCCGCTACATGCAACAAGAAAGAATTACATTTTAATAAGAACAAACAAAAAATGCTACAAGTACAAATAGTCAAGTATGATGAAAGGCAGGTTCAGTTGTTCTTTGTATATTTGTGTCTATACTCAGCATTAGATGGACAACATGCACAAAATTGCAGCAAAATTACATTTTTAATAAGGATTTAGAAAATATTTAAGAAATAACAAGTATTTCACAATAGCTAGTGGTTGGGTGAAAAAATAAAACAGTGCTGAAAACTGGCGAATAAAAGTCTGTAAAGCTCCACGAAGACTCATGACAGTAAATCAAACTACATTTAAAAGAGGAATATTTTTTTCTTTAAATCCAAGCATTTTCATTTTCACGTCAACATGAAAAAAACGTTCATTAATTCTTAATAATCCTTAATAAATTGTATATTGAAGATTGAAGTGATTTGGGTAAATATAAAAGGATTATTTCAAAACATATTCTATTTGTAACACTTCCTGCTGCCAGTTGGTGGTACTATGACTGTGACTCACTCACAATAGTCACATCCATGAGACCAGCCATCATTACCAAACCTACAGCTCATGTTTGATGTAAATCACTAAATGCATGTCGAATATTTGAGACATTCCACCCCCCCACCCCCCAAAAAAGCCTTATTCATAATATGAAAAGCATGACATAACAAGTTAATTTTAGGCCATTGTTTTCATAAATAGCGTTAAATGCTGTTTACACTAAGTGCATTCTAGAATATTATAAAACAGTATGAAATAATAACAACATGTTCAGTGTATTATTATATTTATTAACTTTATTGCCAATATTAAACAACCATTAGGCATTTTATTTCCACTTTTTTAAAAAAAATAAACACTTCTCTGAGCTGATATACAATTGGAAAAAGGGAGAAGAATAAGTTTGGAAAAAAGCGGATTCAAACATGTGTCGGTCGTGTCAAAAGCTAATGCCACCCACCTTACTCTCCACACCGCTGATCCTGATATCAGCAGGATTTCTTTTGTAATTTTGTCTGGCTCAGTTACACAATTGTGGGCAGAGAGAGTGTAAATATCCTCTTTCAACAAGGCAGGCTATTTGCACTTTGTGTAAATAGACACTGCAGAATCTTAATCTCAAGTGGCACACCAGACAACACGCAATTGATTCTACAGCACGTGTGTTTATATTTTCTAAAGGAAATGTGAGTGTTTGTCATGCCATTTTTATTTAGATGCTAAAAGGTTCCCAAGAGGGCTTACTGCATTGCTGTGTTGTGCTAGGTTGTTTTGGGTGGTTGCATTAAGATCCAAGTCAAAGGAGCCCACCCCCAAACATACAGTGGGTACAGAAAGTATTCAGACCCCCTTAAATTTTTCACTCTTTTTTTATATTGCAGCCATTTGTTAAAATCATTTAAGTTCATTTTTTTTTCTCATTAATGTACACACAGCACCCCATATTGACAGAAAAACACAGAATTGTTGACATTTTTTGCAGATTTATTAAAAAAGAAAAACTGAAATATCACATGGTCCTAAGTATTCAGACCCTTTGCTCAGTATTTAGTAGAAGCACCCTTTTGATCTAATACAGCCATGAGTCTGTTTGGGAAAGATGCAACAAGTTTTTCACACATGGATTTGGGGTCCTCTGCCATTCCTCCTTGCAGATCCTCTCCAGTTCTGTCAGGTTGGATGGTAAACGTTGGTGGACAGCCATTTTTAGGTCTCTCCAGAGATGCTCAATTGGGTTTAAGTCAGGGCTCTGGCTGGGCCATTCAAGAACAGTCACGGAGTTGTTGTGAAGCCACTCCTTCGTTATTTTAGCTGTGTGCTTAGGGTCATTGTCTTGTTGGAAGGTAAACCTTCGGCCCAGTCTGAGGTCCTGAGCACTCTGGAGATGGTTTTCGCTCAGGATATCCCTGTACTTGGCCACATTCATCTTTCTCTCGATTGCAACCAGTCGTCCTGTCCCTGCAGCTGAAAAACACCCCCACAGCATGATGCTGCCACCACGCTTCACTGTTGGGACTGTATTGGACCGGTGATGAGCAGTGCCTGGTTTTCTCCACACATACCGCTTATGCTGTGTTCACACCAGACGCGACTTGCGCGAATAAATCGCGCTATTCGCGCGTAGTTGGACGCTTGAACATTTTGAGTTTACTCGCTTCATTCGCGCGTGACATTCGCTTCATTCGCGCGTGAAAATCCCTTCACAACAGACGCGAATTCGCGTCATGAGAGGGGCTCTCCCGCTCCATCATGTGTCCCAGACTCTCCCACTGCTTTCTGCACACTTCCTCTGAATAAACACAACTTGTCAGTGGGGAAATAATTGTAAATTACAGCGAATAAGCTCAATTGGTCGTCTTTAGTTGGCTTGTAGTCTTAATATGTATATATATATATGTATATATATAGCTCAAATTGAGTAAAGACCGTTTTTTACAACTTATCAGATTGTCCGACCTCCTCACTCACTTTCTTTCAAACACGATCCTTTTTATTTCTGTTTCTATAAATGTATGAAGATGTACAGCGACGATGATTTTGTCCTCCATTGTTGTTTCGAATTTCTGCCTCAGCTCGCTACGTCACGTCACTACTAGAGCAAGCTCCTGATTGGTTAACGCGGCGCGGAAATTCGCCAAAGTTCAGATTTTTCAACTTGCGCGATTCGCGCGAATCGCGTCATTCGCGCGAATCGCTCAATTCGCGCGAATCGCGTCATTCGCGCCGCTTCATTCGCGCGAATCGCGCCGCAGGATGTCAATTCGCGTCTTTGCATTGACTTAACATGTAAATCACTCGCGCTTACCGCTTCATTCGCGTCCGGTGTGAACGCACCATTAGAATTAAGGCCAAAAAGTTCTATCAGTTCTATATCAGACCAGCAAATCTTATTTCTCACCATCTTGGCAAACTCCATGCGGGCTTTCATGTGTCTTGCACTGAGGAGAGGCTTCCGTCTGGCCACTCTGCCATAAAGCCCCGACTGGTGGAGGGCTGCAGTGATGGTTGACTTTCTACAACTTTCTCCCATCTCCCGACTGCATCTCTGGAGCTCAGCCACAGTGATCTTTGGGTTCTTCTTTACCTCTCTCACCAAGGCTCTTCTCCCCCGATAGCTCAGTTTGGCCAGAGGGCCAGCTCTAGGAAACGTCTTCCATTTAAGGATTATGGAGGCCACTGTGCTCTTAGGAACCTTGGCCAGATCTGTCCCTTGCCACAATTCTGTCTCTGAGCTCTTCAGGCAGTTCCTTTGACCTCATGATTCTCATTTGCTCTGACATGCACTGTGAGCTGTAAGGTCTTATATAGACAGGCTTTCCTAATCAAGTCCAATCAGTATAATAAAACACATCTGGACTCAAATGAAGGTGTAGAACCATCTCAAGAATGATCAGAAGAAATGGACAGCACCTGAGTTAAATATATGAGTGTCACAGCAAAGGGTCTGAATACTTAGGACCATGTGATATTTCAGTTTTTCTTTTTTTTAAATCTGCAAAAATGTCAACAATTCTGTGTTTTTCTGTCAATATGGGGTGCTGTGTGTACATTAATGAGGAAAAAAATGAACTTAAATGATTTTAGCAAATAACTGCAATATAACAAAGAGTGAAAAATTTAACGGGGTCTGAATACTTTCCGTACCCACTGTAAATGATTTTTGGTGTCTAGATCATGTGTCAAACTCTGCTCCTGGAGGGCCACTGTCCTGCAGAGTGTAGATTCAACCAGCTCCAAAACACCTGCCTGGAAGTTTAAAGAAATCCTGAAGATCTTGATTAGCTGGTTCAAGTTTGTTTAATTAGGGTTGGAGCTAAACTCTGCTGGACAGTAGGCCTCAAAGAACTGAGTTTGACAACCCTGGTCTAGAAGGTTAATTTTGTTATTTTGTTGTATTGTGCACCAGAGTGCATTTGTAGCAGAATACTTTCACTGAATCATTCAGAGAAATTCTTCACTTGAGAGAAATTCTTCAAGAGAGAAGTCACCCAAAGAAACTGTCAGTATTTTCGTTTCTGTGGAAAATAAAGGAAGATATTTTAAAATGTAAATCCAAGGTTTTTTTGGGGGTTTTTTTTTTGGTCCATAGAATTAGATTCTATGTTTTGGAACCCAGTGACTTTCACACTGTCGTATATAGATGGTTTCAAAAGATAATAGACATGAATCAAACAGGTCATAAAAGTTTAAATTTTGCTTTCATGGGCTCTTTCAGTGGTTCGGAGCGCGTATCAAACTGCCAAAGTCACATGATTTCAGTAAACGAGGCTTCATTATGTCATAAGTGTTAAGAAATGTCAATGGTTCACCACTGGGGGGCGTGACTTTGGCAGTTTGATACATGTTCCGAACCACTGATTCGAAACAAAGATTCGTAAAGCTTCAAAGCTTCATGAAGCAGAGTTTTGAAATTGCCCATCATATATTATTGTTGAATAAAGTTGTTATTTTGGTTTTTTGGTGCAAAAAAAGTTGCTTCATAACATTAAGGTTGAACCACTGTAGTCACATGAACTGTTTGTGTCTTTTGTAGCTTTCTGGGCATTGAAAGTGTTAATAGTCTTGCTGGCAATGCAGGCCTCACTGAGCCATCAGATTTTATCAAAAATAGATGAACGAAGGTCTTACAGGTGTGGAACGACATGAGGGTGAGTACTTAATGACAGAATTTTCATTCTTGGGTGAACTAACCCTTTAATTTAAAACAAATGAAAAGATAACTAAGCTGGCAGATGTGAGGTTCAGAAACTCAACTCACTCTCTCTGATGTTCTCCCATGCCCACTGGTCATTCTTGAAAAAATTATGTCGCTTGATTTCATCGACTCCATTGCGTCCTAACCGCACCTCCCTAGTGAGAGATGACAACATAAGCACAATGTATTTTGAATTAACATGCTTTTGTTCAATCCCTGATATATAAATGATCAATGCTGAAAACATGTACTGTATATTATTTGCAGTTTAAAAGTATTTTTTGTATGCAAACCTGTCCGTGAGGAATGCACAGATGAGGCTTTTTGCATCTTTTGAGATGTCACTGTCATCGGGGAAGGTCAGGGCATTCTTGTGATTCATGATTTTGCTGTAGGTGCCCACCAGAGAGTCAGCATAGAATGGCGTGTCACCTGAGGATACATTCAACAACACATACACTTATTCTTCAGAATGCTTCCTCTGTTCCTAGCTTTGTGATCTCTCCATCTGTTGGGAAGTCTCACATTCTCAGGAATGTGTCTTCGTCTTTTGAGTTTAGTTTCTAAGAATTTAAACTGGAGCCAAAATGAACTGTTACTCTTGTGCTTCTGCCAGGACATTCCCTCTGGATGTAGGGATCTATGCTCAGAAGTGTAGCTTTTAATAGACAACTTTTATGGTAATTTGCAACATGAGCACTCTAAAGAGAGTTTTTGCAGTTTATCTCATGTTACGAGATAAAAAGCTGCACCACAAAATAATACTAAGGGAGCCTATCTTTCTAATGAGCTTTCCTTGCACAAACACTGTGTACTCTGATTCACCAACAGATGGCTTATTAGCTGGTTATTTAATTAAATTACACAAGTTACATGTTTATACAAAGCAAGAAAAGAACCCTCCTTTTAAAATCACTTAAGCTGTCTGTTACTTCTGCTCTTTTGCGAAAACTCTAGTTATAATAACGGAAGCGGACTACACTACACAATGAATCTCTTATTTACAGGTGCATCTCAATAAATTAGAATATCATGAATTTTTTTTTTTTTTCTGTAATTTAATTCAAAAAGTAAAACTTAAATATATTCTATATTTAGACATAAAGTAAAATATTTCCACACTTTTTTGTTTTCATTTTGATGATTACAGCTTGCTGCTCATCAAAATAAAATAAAAAATCTCAAATTATTAGAATATTTCATTTCAAGTTCTATTAAATTACCATTCTCAGGGTATAGATACTGGGTTTAGGTCAGTAATCCCAACAGCAGTTATGGGGAAGTCTGCTGACTTGACAGTTGTCCAGAAGGACGATCATCAAGACCCTCTACAATGAGGGTAAGCCACAGAGGGTCACTGCTGAAAGAGCTGGCTGTTCGCAGAGTGCTGTGCCAAAGCATATACATGGAAAGTTGACTGGAAGGAAAAAGTGTGATAGGAAAAGGTGTACAAGTGAAAGGAATGACCGCAGGCTTGAGAAGATTGTCAGGCGAAGCCGATTTAAGAATTTAGGAGAGCTTCAAAACGGGTGGACTGAAGCTGGAGTCGGTGCATCAAGAGCCACCGCACACAGACGTCTTCAGGAAATGGGCTACAACAGTCACATTCCACGTACCACTTCTGAACCAAAGACAACGTCAGAAGCGTCTTACCTGGGCTAAGGAGAAAAAGAACTGGACTGTTGCTCAGTGGTACAAAGTCCTCTTTTCAGATGAAAGTAAATTTTGCATTTCATTTGGAAATCAAGGTCCCAGAGTCTGGAGGAAGAGTGGAGAGGCACAGAAACCATGTTGCTTGAAGTCCAGTGTGAAGTTTACACAGTCAGTGATGATTTGGGCTGCCATGTCATCTGATGGTGTTGGTCTACTGTGTTTTCTGAAGTCCACAGTCAACCTAGCCATCTACCAGGAAATTTTAGAGCACTTCATGCTTCCTTCTGCTGACAAGCTTTATGGAGATGCTGATTTCATTTTCCAGCAGGATTTGGCATCTGCCCACACTGCTAAAGGTATCAAAAGCTGGTTCAATGACCATGGTGTTACTATGCTTGATTGGCCAGCAAACTCACCTGACCTGAACCCCATAGAGAATCTATGGGGTATTGTCAAGAGGAAGATGAGAGACACCAGACCCAACAATGCAGATGACCTGAAGGCTGCTATCAAAGCAACCTAGGCTTCCATACCACCTTAGCAGTGCCACAGACTGATCACCTCCATGCCATGCCGCATTGATGCAGTAATTCATGCAAAAGGAGGCCCAAGCAAGTACTGAGTGCATAGAAATGAACATACTTTACAGAAGCCTGACATTTCTGTTTAAAATATCCTTTTTTTATTGATCTTATGAAGTATTCTAATTTATTGAGATAGTGAATTGGTGGGTTTTTGTTAAATGTGAGCCAAAATCATCACAATTAAAAGAACCAAAGACTTAAAGTACTTCAGTCTGTGTGCATTTATTTAACACACGAGTTCCACAATTTGAGTTGAATTACTGAAATAAATGAACTTTTCCATGACATTCTAATTTATTGAGATGCACCTGTACATCATGTTTGCACTTTGTTGATTATAATGAGGAAACTGGTGCAGTTTAGTCACTGAGCTCGAACTTGAAAGAAACTCTCTTCTGAGCAGTATAGAGCGGATTCTGAATAACTTAAACACCTCTGATTGGCCATTATATTTAGGTGTTCAAAACCACAATGTAAAAATAAACCTTTAATGCTCTTCAGAGTGCAAACTCAAATATGCTCTGGAACTAACTATGAAAACTAAATTTAGTTAATGTGTGTTTTTATTTTAGTTTAGTTAGTTTCAAAAGGCAGATGGCTAATTTTTTGTATCTTATTTTATTTTAGCTAACAGAAATGATTTTTATTAGTTTTAGTTTGATAATGTTAACAATAATAACACTTCTTACAAAAATGTTTAATTAATTTGTTCATTCGTTTTAGTTAAAACATGAGGACGTTTTATTAATCTGTCCCTTTATTTTTAGTTCCATTGTTTTAGTTATATCGTGGTTATGTTTTATTCATTTCTTTCTTATTTTTAGTTAAAGGTACACTATGGAACATTTGACCTTCTAGCGGTTAAAAGCTCTGCAGGACTGTGTGGATGAATATGACCCTTCACGACAGATAAGGTTTTTACAATGAACTCTGTTAGAGAGCTACATATGGCAATTTATCTGTTCAATAAAATACCTTCCTCAACACTAAAAAACAACACTTCAAACCCCTCAGATACCGCCATCTCCAAAGAGCCAAGTCAACGTTGATTCTGGTTATATTACGAGCTCTGTTGCGTTCTCTTTTTGCCAAAGACTCTCCTCTGTTTGGCGTTTGTTTAAAACGGGTGATTCCGGTAGGTTGCATGCATACTTTCGTGCAAATGCAAAATCTTGTTGCACTGATGCTAAACTCACCAACGAGCATCTCATACAGGAAGACCCCCACAGACCACCAGTCACACTCTCGGCCATAGTAGCCGTCTCCTCCCTGCGACTTCAGTACCTCTGGAGAAATATAGTCTGGAGTTCCTACTGCTGTGTCACATCGTACCATTCCATCCTAGGAGAAAGAAAAACAACAGAATTTACTACAGAAGAGAGTCTACAGCATAACTGAAAGAATACTAAATGTGACTGAAGTACTTTGTAGGAATGGCTCAAGTTGTCATTCACCAACTGACTTGTTCATTAGTGAGGTTGAATAGCTTTAGATAATTTTTGGATTATTGTTTTGATTTTAATATTTTTTAGTAGTGGTGCTTTAAAAGTTTAAGAGATTCTGCAGAATGCTGCGAACAACATTCACTGCTCTGTGAGACAGACAGCTGTCATAATGTACATTTTTCGATAACTATGATGGTGGATTATTCTTAGGTAACAACCAAGTAGAGAAGCTAGAAACAATTTTTTTATTACATCATATAATGAATGACAATTATTGTTACTTTTTCTGTGTGTCAAATGCAGTCTAGTAAAAGTTATAAATGTGAATAGTTTTGTTTTCCCTTTAAGCAAAATTGTGTAATATCTTAATTTCCATTAAACATCAAGTAAGAACAGTATGGGGTTATAATTGATATGATATTTCCAAATAAATGGTAAGAGATTCATAGACAGTTCATTTACAATTAAAATATACTCTATAATATATATATATATAAAAAATACACATACACACAAACACATTTACAAATAAATATAGATTTGCATATAAAAATGACTTGGCTCATTTCTCTGCATCTCCCATATGGGAATTTTAAGGGTCTATAATAAATGATAGTAAGTAAATGTTCAAAATGTTGTAAATCCCTTGCAAGCAATCACAGTAGCGAGTCTGTGACCCATAGACGTCACCAGACTCTTGGTTTCACACTTTGAAATGCTTTTCCAGGCCTTTAATACAGCCATTTTCAATGGTTGCTTGTTTTGGAGAGTTTCTGCCTTTAGTCTTCTCTTCAGCTGGTGAAATGCTTGTTCAATAGGATTTAAATCTGGAGACTGACTTAGCCAATCCAAGACCCAAAATTTCTTTACCATGATAATCTTGATTGAGTTGGCAGTTACTAGTGTTTTAGGTTATTGTCCTGTTGCCATATGAAGCACTTCCCAGTGAGTCTGGTGGCATTTTCTTGAACACTGGTAGGCAAGATTCTTTTGTACACTTCTAAATTCATTCTTCTGCTGCCATCATTGAATAAGATAAGCAAGCCTGTTCCAGAGGCAGACATGCATGCACATGACATGACTCTATATATATATATATGCAGGTCTCAATATCAACTAGTCAAAATAGTCACACTGACTTATGAAAATGCGTAGTTTTGCACAATCTCTAGTACCTTGTTCATTTTCATGCAGGTTCCAAAGTCTGCCAGCTTCAAATGGCCTGTCTTGTCTAGCAACATGTTGTCAGGCTTTACGTCCCTAAGATAAATGTTAAGCGAAAACACACACACACACATTGGTTATTTTCAAAATTCCAAGTAAGGAAGCACACCTGAAAAAAAAAAAAAAAAAAAAATGAAAGGACTGTTTAATGCAGGGGTCTCCAAGCTTTTTTCATTTGAGAGCTACTTTTTAAAAATGAAAGTGGCCGAGAGCTACTCATGTTATACCATACTCAAATAATGTATCTTAACTCTCATAACTATCCAAACTGTTTTACACCTGAAAGAATTTTTGTAGGTTTATATGCGTCACCCTTTAATTTCAGAGAAAAGAACAGAATCAGAGAATAGTTCTTTATGGAAAATAGTACTTTGCATATTATACTGTAAAACGCATAACTACAGTTGATTTCATAGTGCATCATAACTAGATATGAAACTGAATGAAAATTTAACTATATAGTGACCAAAATCATCACGGTTATCAAGGTATTGTTAAAATGTGCTGGAAATGTACAAAAAGTACTGATACTATGCAGTGAAATCAATTCACGAAGTTTTATGTCGAAAATCAACAAATAAAATTAGCATCAATATGCACTTTTTGTTTTGCATAAACATTAAATTAATAACATTAAAAATGATGGCCAGATTTTAAAGGAGTGTCAACATAACGTTATCTACTAACATGTACTACAAGTTCAAATAAAGTTTTGACAAAAAAAAGTTTTATAAAAAGATAAACCTCACATTTCAACCTTTAAATCATTTTTATTAAAAGGTTTAATCAAAATGATAATGATTTTATCTGCTCCATAAACAAGGTTACCTTATTATCCAAAGATTTTTAGAATGCACATTAGCTTATTTTCCATCTTTTAAAATTAACAAAAATTCTGTCTGATTTTCACACTTACTGAACAATAAAGGCAGACAGACAGAATGAAAATGTAAATTCACTCTCTGTCAGTAGATGGCGCTTATGGAACAGCAGAAATAGAGCAGTTTCTCCGGTAACCTATGTAACACAGCAGTGCTTCGCTTATAAACACTACTTTATTAGGCATTACTCAGAGGGAAGATGAAAAATAAATGCCATTGAAACTTTTCTAAAGACAGTTGGGTTCCCCCTTAGAGATACATTAAAATAATTAATTGATTCATACATTCTTTAAAAATAATTTCTTCCGTCATGTTTTCACACAGAACGAAACCTACGCTGCTTAATCTTGCTTGATTGAGACTTTGAAGTCCTGATTTTTTTGTATTCTTGGTTGTGTGTCTGTTATATTGTAATTAAATTTGCATATTCATAAATAAATAAAAATAATAACCTCACAGCCAATAAATCAAACTTGATTTATGTTGGACGGGTGGGACACCTGTCTATATTAGCTCACTCTGAAAAGTACATCTGGGTGAGCTACCTCCAATCAGGCCACAAGCTACTGGTAGCTCGTAAGCGATGTGTTGGAGACCCCTGGTTTAATGTATGAGTGAGACCTGTGAATGAAGCCCATGGAGTGGATGCCGTCCAGTGCCAGCACAACCTCAGCAGTGTAGAAACGTGCCCACTTCTCAGGCACATCATAGTTGCTCATTAGGTTGACCAGGTCTCCACCTGGCATATACTCCATCACCATATAGAGGTAGCGATCGTCTTGGAATGCATAAAACAGCTGGGGAAAAAAATTATATTTGTTGGCGATATCTATGGCCTTTTAAGGTAATCAGCTAACCTAGCTAGTTATTTTTATTGTTGGCATTTTATTCAATTTAAATGTCCACATTTTAGTAAGAAGAAAAATAAAAAAGTTTTAGTAATCAATCTCCATAAGGAAAGGACATCAGTTATAGTAGATACTTTGAAGGCATCTTGAGTAAAACGACACCATATTTAACAAAGTACATACAAAAGACCTGAACCAGAAGGGATGCACCTGTTTTACAGAATCTGGAAGTTTGTTTGCGCATAACCTGTATAAAATGTATTCAGTTTTTAAATTTGTTTTTATAATAACTAGACAGCAACTACACATTCATCCACACTCAAGACAAATCACATAGCTGATTATGATTAAGAATCATAATTAATTAATTGATTTATACCTGTACTACCCAATTACTGTTTGCAAAGGCCATAATATCCCTCTCTTCCCAGAAGAAAGCAGAGTCCGACCTTTTGATCATCTCAAACTTGCTGAGCAGCTTCATGGCGTACACTTTCCTCGTGGCTTTGTGCCTCACCTACAGAACAGAAAGACAGGGAACATGAACAGGGCTTGTTATTTGCTTTAACTTCACTGAACTATGACACACAAAGGAAACAATATAGAATATATAACACTCACATAACTTCTACTGTATTCACACTAATGAAAAGTTAAAAATGTAAGGAAAAAACAACCTATCTGCAGTGCTGGGCAACATGACCAAAAATCTGTCACTGTATTTTTTTTTTAAGATTCTGGCAGTTTTACTGTAATTTTTTCCTTTGCATGACTGGGCATTTACATAGGTTTATAGTCGCTTATTTTACTGTCAGCAATGGTGCACAAAATACACAAAGTAATAGAACAGATAGCTACAATAATATAATATTATAATATAATATTATTATGATATAATATTATTGTTTTTATTTTATTTGAGCACAAGTACAAAAGTACTTGATTTTATTAGCAAAACAAACAAACAAAATCAAAATATTAACCTTCAATATACTATAATACTATAATAAAATAACAACGTTGCACGGCAAAATGTGTTCACAACAATGCTATACCGTTTTATACTGTATAATTTGAAATTTGCAGCAGGTTAGAATTGTTGTTTCATGTCCAGCTGAGAGTTAATTTTCTCCCTCAGCAAGAATGGTTTCATTGAAGAGATGGAGTACTGGTTTGAGGCACAAGACACTAACATAGTGTTCACCAGACAAGGCATCAGTGAACTCCTGAAGTGGTCTCAACACCTTGTTCACTGCCTCCAGCAAATTCATGTCCAACCAGCTGGGCACCAAGTTCTTGTCAGCTTTAAACACCTGACTTATTTGAATGTACAATATGGATTGAGCGTTACTCAGCTGTTAACAGACTGTTGTGCTACCTGGCTAGCCACTGACAGTATAATTCTGTAAATGTACACCATTTATAATAAGCTAAACACTACATCTGCTCAGCACTGATCATGTAAACATCCTTTATTGTAATGTACTCAATGTACCCCAAAATGCATGAAAATCACATACAAATCATATACTGTTATAATTGTATATTAAAAAAAGAAAAGAAAAAAAAAAAAAAAAGTAGTACATTTACTACACAAATGATAAATGTAATGGTAAAAAGTTGTAACAAATTCTAGATAATGGTATAATACAGTGTGACAGCATTAAAATCAACCAAAAATGGCAGTGACAGCAGTATAAAAGACGACAATACACAATACACTTACCAGTTGTACTTCTCCAAATGCCCCTCTTCCTATGACCTTTACCACTTCATAGTCCTCTGCTTTCATACGAAGCTCACGAATTTTGCTGATTGTGTCCTTATCTAGAAACAAAAACACATATGCACAATATCACCCAGAGTGTGCTTGCTTTGGTAATAATAAAAGTAAATATAGCTGCAAGAAGCAACTGTCCTGAGACTTTATATAAACCTTAATAATAAAGCAATACTATCTAGCCTAGTTAGTATTAGGCATGGGCTGAACTTTTCAAGGTATTCCGCGGTTTGAAAGCGTCATGGTTTCAAAACCACTAAAATTTTTCCTGATACCGTTCCTGCGGTATGAGTCTTGTCAAAGACGGAAAGTGCAGGAATCCCTCATGCTGTGTGCAGCGTAGAGAGTAACACGACCCCTTCACCTCAGGTTGGTGCGAGCAGTCAGTCACGAGTGTGTAGGATGACCAAAGGAGGGAAACCCCTTGAAAAAGACGAGTGGTTGGTAACTGTATGATGACCTAAATCACGAAATGGCCTTAACTACTAAATAAACTGCAAAATGTTACATGTTCTAATACATTTATTTAATGGACGGCTTGCTTCTGACAGCACATTCACAAGCTTGTGGTGCCATTTACGGGACACTATTAGCATGTGCTAATACACCAGTTCATTCACCAGTTGCCCGGTAACTTTAATGAATTTTGACAATGCATGGATGTGGGAATGTGATGCGTCTTAGTGTGATCATCAAATCGCGACGGTTGTGATGTAATTATATAAATATATTATCTGACGCACTGCATGAAGTTAAATGCAGCTTGCAGCTTCGATTCACAGTAAATGCTGCTCTGCAAGTGCTGTGTGTTTGAGTCGCTAATAATTTGCATTTGGAAACGCAACGTGCACCAACCACCAATCGTTTACAAATCTGTTGTCATTGTCAAAGACAAAAGTCTTCCTGGATCTCCCATTGGATTTCCGCCAAAATAAAATCACAATGATTTAATGTTTGAAAGCAAGAAATAAAGACATCCATAATAATAATAATAATGATATATATCATATAATATTTGTATTAATACTTTTTAATATTTTCATTATAACTCTGTTAATACCTTCTTTTTTTGTAGTCTTTAGCTGATCACATGCCTGGCTCACAGAAGTGACTGCAACTTTTTTTAAAGTCTTTTACAGAAAATAAGTCAATTGTTTATGTATCTATTATCTAATTAACAGCTGCAGGTTTAGGCTCATTTAAATGACTGAATTAATTTTATTTTATATCATTTTAATTTAACTAAGAAGAATTAAATACTTTAATTTAAATAGTTAACCTGACACGTTTACTATTGTTCCAAGTATTCTATATTAAAGGTTCCCAAACAGAAGAAGAAAACTAACCGATACAATAGATGCCTACAAAAGGTGCCTGCTAATAATATTACTGTAAGGGGCCAAGCACAACATAGGCAAAATGAGAAGCTAAACAAACATGGCAGGGAGCATCAGACCAACTGCAAAAATGAGTAATTAAAAACAACTAGAGACTAAAAATTACTTGTCATTACCCCAAATTATGTATTTGCTTATCATTTTTTGACCCTTGTTGCAGAACGTACCAACAAGATGGTGATGACCAAATTGATGTGGGCTGCTAAGTGAAAATTTCCTTACTACAATACTAATTTCTTGCTAAAAATGAAATTAAGTTTTTTCCAAAGCATACATTACACTGCTCATCAACTACAACTTTTAGATGCCATTTTATTTTTATTTTTTAACTCACTGTCATGCAACCACATATCATATCATAGACAATGAAGTAAACGTCTATGCTGCCTTGAGAAACTGATCAGATTAAGGTATCTCAGTAGAAAAGATGTGTCCGCATTTTTCAGCTTTTGGACACAGCCGTGGTGTGGTTAATGTGGAATGACAACATGAAGTTTGGTGTCTATATGCCAAAGTTTAGCTGAGATACAGCAAAATAGTCTTAAATATTGACATGACGCATTCCAATGTAGCCATCACTTATCACAGTGGGCAACTTTGTCTGACAACAAAAGCCACTTTTCTATCATTGTGCCAAACAGTTCTGAGAACAGTAAGGAATGGTTAAGTTGCTTCTCCACTTGAGTGCAGCTTGGCACAGAATACTTACAAAATGTTCCTGACCTGAAATTCTCGTCATGATTAGATAACGATGCACAATTGTGCTTAGCTGAGTTAATTGAATATCTATAGCAAGGGTGGGCAACTCTAGAAACTCTCAAACCCCTCTGAAAATAACAGGCAGGTGTGTTTGAGTAGGGTTGAAGCTAAAATCTGCAGGACAATGGATTTCGAGGGCCAGAATTGCCTACCCCTGATCTATAGTGATGTTCTGATGGTTTAAAGTATAATGCTGTATTTTTTCTACAGACCTTTAAGTCAGTAAGGTATATTACTCTCTCTATATAAGATACATTAAACACACACACATAAAAAAAAAGGAATTTTAGGGCCCTATAAAATCCGTTTTATTTTTTCCCAATTTCCGTTTTATTTTTTCCCAAATTCCGTTTTTTCCGTTTTAATTTTTCTGGATTCCGTTTTTTTTCCGTTTTATTTATTTTTTGACTCTATTTTAATGGTTAAATTAAATTTTAGTAATCAAAAAGCATGTCTAATTAATTGAAATAATGAATCTTGTCCAATTTACCAACAATTTAATAAAAGTTTAACAAAAAAATTAAAAAATTTTAGGGCCCTATGATAAACGTTTTATTCTTTCCCCTCAACTTTTATTTTTACCAAATTCTGTTTTCTGGATTCCATTTTAATGGTTTAATTCCATTTTAATAATCAAAAAGCATGTCTAATTAATTGAATTCTTAAAAACAACAATATTTATTAATTTAAAAATATATATTCTTATGATTTTTTTTTTTTTTTTCAGAAGTTCTGTTGTGTATTTAAATTTTGCTGGCAATCAAATGAACGCATACCATTTAATTTATCTTTTAATCATGAAATTAAAGGGTTTTTTGCCAAACAATGTGCTGCACTGCAATGAGCTTTACTGTTAAAATAAAAACATGGAAGAAACACTGAGATTATTGTTTAAAAATATATTTTAATAATTTATTGTTAAATTAATTTATCTAAATTCTACTGTACAACAGTAATATGTTTCTGTCAAGTTAAATCGAATCTTTATTTTGACGGTTTGCCTAGAGCTTTGAGTTTCTCTGTGTTTATGATGGTAGTTTTCCCAAACGAAGAGGTTAAATGCTGATGAACTGACTTTCAGAGCAGCTCTGGAGATGAATTTGTGCGTTCATATAGTGAGGCGACAGAGGACGAAAACACCGCGAGCGGTGTTTTTTTTTGCGGTTTAATATTCACAGACACTAGTCTATATCGCGATTTAATTTAAGTGTACTGACCTGCTTTTAATTCATTCATCAAAAATTTGACAAATTCCGTGACATTCCGCGTTATATAGTAAATTCCGTTTTTATGAATGGATTCCGCGATTCCGTGATCGCGGAAATTATAGGGCCCTAGAATTTATTACTCAAATAATATTATGCCAATAAATGTACTTCGCAGCTAATATTGGAAATTTTGCCTTTCAGTGTGTTTTTCTCTGGTGGCACACATAACTCAGCATATTAAGGCTACACCTCTTGCCATCTTTCTTTTTGAGTCACAGGCCACATCATTTCTGTGCTTCAGTAGAGCTAATCACTGTCCTAAAAACTGGACCAACTGATCATCCACCATAACGCACTCTCACCCCACCCCCCCAATAAACCATTTAATCATATGCACTTCTGGCTGTGTCTTTAGACAGGCATCTGCATATTGTTAAGAATCCATTAACAAAAAGAGAGGGAGGAATTAGATAACCTCAATATAAGAGGAAGTGAAAAGGAATCCATTTAGGTGAATTTCTGTACCACAGAGGGCCCTAAAGGCTTTATCTAACATAACAACTCTGCTTCCCTAGGGGACAGATAACATTCAGCCAGATTTGGACATTGCCAAGCAAGAGGGATTATTTTCTTACTTGTACGAGTCACATTTGGCACAAGTATGCACAGACCAACAGATTTAAAATACAGCAGAGAAACAATATGATTTGAATCATATTCATTCTCAGATGCATCACAATTCATTAAGGTTTGAAAACATTGCAACAAATAGGACAGTTGCACACTTGCATGTGTGATCTCTGGAAAAACAAGGAGGAAAAATGAAATTATGCATGCTCTTTAAGAAATATCTTGCCATTAAAATAATTGTGATATTCACAATGTTGTGAAGTATGTTACAAGCTAAATCATGAGAATATGATTGTTGAATATGTTAATATTCAATATATTGCTCAGCTCTAGTTACAAAGCATTGCCAAAAGAATAACATCTAACAGTTTTTCATTTTAACAGGTAAGTCTATTTTTGGCTGCGTTTACACTGCAAGGCTTAATGCACAGATAACCATATCTGATTTGTTCTACTTTCATTCACGTAAGACACAACTCTTATTTAATATCTACATTTACACTAATCCCCGCCTAAAACTGAATGATTCCATTGGTCATCACTTTCACTATGAGCGCAACAGTTAACCGCTGCCTTGATAAAAATGAAAGTACAGTCAGTCACAGTAATATAACTGCAAGAACTGGCCAAAAAACAAAAATATTATACAATTATTACAATAAACCCATGGTGCATTCTTATGAAGCCATATGTCATCTTTATTTGAGGAATAGAGTGAATCTTGAAGGGATATTTCACCCAAAAATGGCATTTCTGTCATCATTTACTCCCCCTCAAGTTGTTCCAAACATGTATAATTTTTTTTTTTGTTCTGCTGTACACAAAAGGAAGATATTTGGAAGTATGTTTGTAACAAAGCAGATTTCACCCCCCATTGACTACCATAGTAGGAAATAAAAATACTATGCCAGTCAATGGAAGGCGAGATCTGACTGGTGACCTCATGTGCGTTTGTATTTTACATAAAGTGTGGTTCTACTAAACCTACATTAAAACATACAATATTGACAGCATCTAAAACGTAAATCATTTACATAAGAACAAGTTAATTAAAGGTCCCGTTTTTCGTGTTTTTTTGAAGCTTTGATTGTGTTTATAGTGTGCAATATAACATGTGTTCATGTTTCATGTGTAAAAAAACAGTATTTTTCACATAATTTACTTATCTGTATACCGCTGTTTCCACTGTCATAAAAACGGGCTGATGACTTCCTTGTTCTATGAAGTCCCTCCTTCAGAAATACGTAACGAGTTCTGATTGTGCCAGCGGTTCCTGTGTTGTGATTCGACAGCAGCTTAGCGCTCCCAGAGCCATAGAGAGCGCACCTTGCCCGGAAAGGTTACGCCTCTTACCATAACGTGTGCTGCACATAGTTTTACATGTGGATTATTGTGGTGTTGTGCCGAATGAACACAAAAGACAATAATTCCCGAGAGACTGAACTCTTTAATCTCCACAAGCAGCGACAGAAAATGTACAACGTTAGCACTCACTCAGAAGAGTACCTCATACGGAAAACAGCCATATACATAAACATAGTCCCCTCTTGTGGCCATTATGTGCACTGCAGTCCAACATTAAAGGTGCCCTCGAATCAGAATTTGAATTTACCTCGGCATAGTTGAATAACAAGAGTTCAGTACATGGAAAAGACATACATTGAGTTTCAAACCCCATTGTTTCCTCCTTCTTATGTAAATCTCATTTGTTTAAAAGACTTCCGGAAAACACTCGGATCTCAACATAACACCGACTGTTACGTAACAGTCGGGATCATTAATATGTATGACCCCAATATTTGCATACATGCCAGCCCATTCGACGCATTAGACAATGAAAGGCAGTATTAACGGCTGGATCTGTGCACAGACAAGGTAAGCAAGCAAGAACAACAGCGAAAAATGGCAGATGGAGCAATAATAACTGACATGATCCATGATATCATGATATTTTTAGTGATATTTGTAAATTGTCTTTCTAAATGTTTCATTAGCATGTTGCTAATGTACTGTTAAATGTGGTTAAAGTTACCATCGTTTCTTACTGTATTTACGGAGACAAGAGCCGTCGCTATTTTCATTTTTAAACACTTGCAGTCTGTATAATTCATAAACACAACTTCATTCTTTATAAATCTCTCCAACAGTGTGTAATGTTAGCTTTAGCCACAGAGCATATAGCCTCAAACTCACACAGAATCAAACGTAACCATCTAAATAAATACTTTACTCACATAATTCGAAGCATGCATACAGCATGCATGACGAACATCTTGTAAAGATCCATTTGAGGGTTATATTAGCTGTGTGAACTTTGTAAATGCGCTGTAATATAGTCGACAGCTCGTGTGGCAGAGGAAGCGCATCTCTTAAAGGGGCCGTGCTGAAAAAATCAGTGCATAGTTAATGATGCCCCAAAATAGGCAGTTAAAAAAATTAATTAAAAAAAATCTATGGGGTATTTTGAGCTGAAACTTCACAGACACATTCAGGGGACACCTAGGACTTATATTACATCTTGTAAAAAAACAATCTAGGGCACCTTTAACTATTGCAGTAAGGATACCACAATTATAATTTTCGGGAACTGAGTTAAACATAAATTGTAACCATTGATCTCTAAGTACAGCGTCCCTGGGAAGGCCAAACAAAGGTGATTGGACTGCGGGATGAAAATAACACCGTTTCGACGACATGGCGACAAACACACTCTACAAACGCAACTCTTGCTCTTCTCCGTGGGAGCGCAACAAGACCACGCCCCCTTTTTTGTGTATTCCTGTGGGCAGAGGTTAGTCAAAAAACTGTTTTAGTGACGTCATTAAAGAAGGAAGTAGAGGGATGTAGTCCAAACTGGTCGTTTGATGTAGGCGACTTCTGTTAAATAAAATATCTCGCTTGGCATTGAACTTTGAGCTTTAAAATTTTACAGATTTTATTTATACTCTAACAAGAACATTACACACTAACTAAAGTTTGAAACATGGGATCACGAAGAACGGGACCTTTAAAATACTGAATAAATATACTTAATCGAATTCTATTGAATTTGTGATCAATGAGATTATCTTTTCAATACAGTTGAATGATTTAATTATGACATTTATGTTCTGTATGATTTCTGGTGAGATAAGTATTAGTTTAGATATTAGAGCTATAATTGTGTAGTCAGTGTGCAGAAGACACACCTATTTTATTGATTTCATATATCACTTATCCTGCTTGAAAAGACCATAAACGTTACAAAGTAAAAAACTCATTTACATGCATATATAATAAAAACGAATCCTGTGCAACTGATACACTAAAAATCTGGTGATTTTAGGTCAAGGTTTTGGCTGTTTTGCTTGAACACTTCCAGTGTCTTCACCACCTAATGGCAGAATTCTATGAGCAATCCAGTCATATACATACATACATACGTACATATATACATACTTGCTGTGAATGTGAAAATTATACTTGCTATGGTCTCCCATATAGAAGTTTACCCTTCTACAGTTTACTTGAAATGTAAAAAAGATCCATTGTAGTTGCTAAGTTGTTATGGGTGGTTGGTTACTGGCCCAAGTCCAAAGACAACCCCCACCCCCGACCCCCATAAATAAATCAATCAATCAATCAATCACACAATCATGTCACATTAATGTCTCCAATGTAACATTAAGAAAGAGTCAGAGAGAGAGAGAGAGAGAGAGAGAGAGAAAGGGGGGGGAGAAGAGAAAGATAATGACATGTGGGTGACCACCATGCAGTCCCGAAAGACCTTTTGTTGAGGGAATACTTGGACAGACAAAATAGTGTCTGACTGAAATTACTGACCCAAAACAATCCCAGCTTGCAGTAAAGCAGCCTCAAACAGTTTTGATTCATCATTCTGAACAAGCTCCAGACAAAATACTTACATCTATTTAAGAAGTTATCGATGCTTTTGTTTTTCCTCAGGGCCGGAAAATCAAGGTCATAAACCAGAGCATCCAAACTGTCCTGAAAAAACAAAACAAATATTACTTCAGTGGAATGTAAATTTTGTATCGTAATTATTCATCACTTTTAAAGACCAGACAACAAATGTTTTATTTTTTTTGCATTTGTATCAAGAAATTTAGTTTCTAAAAATTAACACGTCATTGCAATGCACCATCCAGACTAAAATTTGCAGTGTTATTCGATAGTAGTCGATAAAAGTAACCATCTGCACAAACTCTGATTGTTTAACTGGTTGTTTTTAAAACACAACAGCACTTGCAAGTTCATTTTGTTATGATGCAGCCTCAAATTTTTTAAATAATTATTTTTCACATCCTTCTCCATACCTCATAATGAAAATACAAAAAAACTGATGTGTGATCAATTGTGAATGTAAATCTATGAAAAAAAATTATACATATGTGCACATGCACAGAGAGCCACCTGTCAGACAGTGTAGGAGTACCAAATTGAGTTTTCTTTTCTGACTCATTGCATTTAAATTGTCAAATATGTTGACTATTTTAACCATGTCTTTACTACTTTTCTGAACCTTGAATGACGGTAATTACATGGTTTTCTATGGAGGATAAAAAAAACCCGTTGGATTTCATCAAAAGTATCTTAATTTGTGTTCCGAAGCTAAACGAAGGTCTTACAGGTTTGGAACGGTTTGGTCAATAAGTCAATACCGTCAACTGTCTGGTTACCAACTAGGGTTGGGTACCGAACTCAGTACTTTTAAGGGCATAGACCGAATTTCATCGGTACTACCAAGTACCGATTCACATTAAATAAATCAGTGCCAAATTTTGGTGCCTGAAAATGCATCAGGGTGCGAGAGTAAAGTACGTTAGAGAAAGAGAGAGACCATGTGATGTCACCCCTGCAACTTGTTCAAACACAACACAGGGCAATGGCTAAACGCCACATTCTGAAGTGTGGTTACATTTCACAAAACTGGACGCAGACTAAGACAACACTCTTTGCAATATGTCCATAAAAACTTGAAACGCGCTTACTCCAGTCCGTATATGATCTATGATCCGCGTTGCGAGCATAGTTAATCTCATTGCGGCGTTCCGTGCAGAAACCACTCTCATGCGTGCTCCGCATATTATTACATATTAAATATTGTCACAGTCATATTTTCCATGTGTTGTTAGTCAAACTCCAGCTGTGACAGCATCGTGGGGAAAATGAAACAACACTTTTGTGCTACTGTGCTGAGGAAACATTCACTCACGGCACAAGTGTCCGAACGCAGCGCTGAACAGCAGAGGTGAAGAACAGTGCGCAAAGTGGTATTTCGTGACATTTGTATTCTCCACTGTAATGCGATCTCATGCATACTACATCGCAAACATAACAGTTTTTATTTTGTCTAGTGTATACAATTTCTAAATAAAAAAATGTTGAAATTGAGAGGTTTGGACTTTTTTTTTTTTTTTTCACTGAAATAAATGTTTTGTTATTACACAGAGTAAAGTACCGAAAAAAGGTACCATTGGGTACCGGAACCAAATTTCAGGTACCGATACTAGTAACGGTTAAAATGTGAACGGTACCCAATCATATTACCAACATTCTTTAAAATACCTTCTTTTGTGTTCAACAGAAGAAATAATCTCATACAGGTTTGGAACAACATGAGGGTGAGTAAATGATGACAAAATTTTCATTTTTGGGTGAACTATCTATAAGGTTAGGCTCAGTTGAGTCTGAGGGTTTGAGTTACTACACAGCATGTTGAACTAGTCACGGGTGACTTAGACATTGAGGATTACACTAGATTAAGATTAATCCTGTTGATGTCACTTATGCCACTGCTAACCTGGTTAGATCAGTCTGCAGTTTCTTAACCTTGAATAGTTGATGGGCATTTATACTTTATACACACACACACACACACACACAAAAAAAGCAATTTTTTTAGGATTTACAAATTTCAATAGTTTAGTAAAATTTGTGATTTGTATTCATAAATTTAAACATTTTCATTTTATTTTAAATTTATGAATGAATCAAACTGAAACGGTCCATTCCCTTGATCAGTTAAGATTCATGCAAAATGTTTTATTAAGCTCTAATTTATTTTACTAATTTATTTTTTCTTAATCCATATTATGAATAATGTGTCAGGATTATTCAAATCAATTTCATGGAATTTTACTATACAACTAAAATTTGTAAATCTTACAGTGTATTTAGTATGCACTTAAAGTATATACACTACCAGTCAAAAGTTAGAAAAAAATTAATTCTATAATATATATCATAATTAAGTCTCATCAAGGCTGTATTTGTTTGATCAAAAATACAGTAACATCAGTAACGTTATGAAAAAAAATTATTACAAATTAAGATAATGTTTTTCTATTTTAATATTTTAAAATGTAATTTATACCTGTGATGGCAATGCTGAATTTTCAGCAGCCATTATTTTATTTTACAAATTTACAAAAAAATTGCTGCATTTAGCTGTGATGCCATTCCTGATTTCAGCAGAAGAACAAGATGCAGGAGACACGAGTTAAAGGGTTGGTTCACATGTCGTTTTAAACCTGAAAGTCTTTTGCTCATCTTCGAAACACAAATTAAGATATTTTAAATGAAATCTGAGAAACTTCTATCCCTCCATTGACAGTTATGCAACTACCACTTTGACACTCCAAAAAGTTCATCAAGAGACCGTAAAACAAATCCATATGAATCAAGTGGTTTTGTCCAAATCTGAAGAGACTCACTTTATATGATGAACAGATTGAATTTAGGCATTTATTCACATATTTTATTTTATTATTATTGTAATATTTTATTGTAAAATAGAAAATACTATTTTATATATATATATATATATATATATATATATATATATATATATATATATATATATATATATATATTCAAAAATAATATTATATTCAGATTTTTATATAATACCGTATCATTTAAGTTAACACTATTTTACAGTGTCCTTGTTACATGATATATGTACTTAATAGTAATAACAATAAATTATGCATAATTACATGCAACTAACCCTAAACCCTAACCATAATTATATAGTAAGTGCATGTTGTTAATTAATATTACTCCGTGCTTAAATGTATATTTTCACTAACAAGGACACCTTAAAATAAAGTGTAAACTTAATTAATATAATACTTTTATTTTACATTTACATTACATTTACAGCTGCTCACATGTAAGAACACAGTGCCACACTTCACACAGATTCAATTTTTTTTTTTTTTTTTTTTTTACAACAATTTATCACACATATGTGCAACTTCAACTCAATAATACTCATGAAGTGCAAAGGATCCAACGCTTGATCTTTTATTAAGGTTATTTCTTGTTAATACAATTATTTGTATTTTTTAAAATCACGCCAGACATAATCAGACAATCATAATTTAAAAAAAAATAAATAAATAAATAAATAAATAAAAAAATCAAAATACAGGCATATTTCAAACCTTGAAAAAAATAACGGTTAAAATCAAGCATTTTCTAAACATTTTACAAACTGTGGTAATAACAAACCTCTCCGTTCAGCAATGAATGTTTGCATAACATCCTGCCACAGAGAATTCTGGATGGCCACAGTCAAATTCCTCAGCAGGACTGTACACGTCAGAGAGCTATTTTAAGAATGCGGCCAAACAAGCTCCCAACAAAGTAGAGGAAAAAGCAGCCAAGACCACAGTCAGAAAGTGAAGAGGGCCTTAAGGGCTCCAGACTAAGATTTGAGAGGCGTGGTACTGGTGCCACCAAGTCCTACAGATGGTGGCACCAGCACCTAATTTGGTAGCACCGCACATGCAATATTATTAATATTACATGTTTTGTCTCTCAGAAATGCACATTTAAAAGTATCTTGAGTTGGGATGCAGATGTAAATTTATTTTTATTTAAAAAAAAAAAAAAAGTAACAGTTTTTATATGGTAAAATTAAATATTCTAGCTGACAATTTAAGAATACTATGTATTAAAATTAACCATTGGTCTTCCATAGTATCATACATTTATAGATCATAATAACCACGTGTAAAATCACGCATGGAACCTCACTACCACGGTAAAAAGTAACTACGTGGTTTCTTTGGTATTTGAAAAACAGTTGCCTAAACACATTTAAAAGAAACAAAATGCACAAAAACTACTATAGCTAAATATTTAATAACATTTAATTAATTTAATTTTAAAACATTTAACAATTCTATATGAATATGCAATGTGTCCGCCACAATACCATTGTTACAGTTAATGTTACTACTGTAAATCCAAGGTTGATGATGTTGATTTTTTTTGGGTTAAAAAGCCTACTGACTCATTCGCTGTGGCACAATGTTTCTCCTGTTTTCCACATCAGTGTTGTTGAAAATGTCAGCACTGTTTAATTTTAGGGCAATATATCATTTTAGCATTGAAATTGCAATGTGCACATCCGCGACAGTCACATCGCAGGATGTGCGATGTCAAGTATAGGGATCGTTAATTTTTAGGGATCATTTGAATGTTTTAGGTCCTGACAGTTTAAACATTCAAGCGATTTTAAACCATTTGCAATGTGACTATTGCGGATACACACGTCACACATGATATATCGTGCAGTCCTAGTTCAAATCCACCCTCGTATAGTTTTTTTCTCTCTCGTTAAACCCAAAGATGCTCATCAATGTATATCAAGTATATCAAGACCAGGGACCAGGGACCAGGGACACGTTTATGTGCATTTTGTTTTGTCATTTCACCGGAACGAATTCAGAGTCTCCGCACAGCGTTAGATTGAAGCGCTCGTTTGACACTGTGTGAAGACTGCGCACTGTGTCAGTGTTTCCAATATTGTGCAGCCCTAGTGCAATGTTGAATTTGTCGTCAAATTTGAACCACTGAATTCATGGAAGTGAAAAAAAAGGACCAAATATTGCCTGCCGGATATTATCGGTTGTATTTTTAAACAGGCCACATATTTTGGAAGTGAAATCTGAAAGGTGAATATAGATGAATTTTTAATAATGAAAATGTGTGAATTGTTTTCAATTTAAATATTCACAGCTTAAATATACAAATATACAAATGTAGAATTTCTATGCCTATATAAATGCAAGCTCTAAAAATACAATGCATTAAAATGCAAGCATGGTTAATGCAATGAATATTTTTTTTCAATTAGTGCAATTCAAGCAGTTTTGTTTCAAAAACATTTGTCATTATTTTACTTCCATACAGAACTCAATAAATTCATGGCAAAAATATTTGTTTGAAGTAAAAATTAACTTTTTTCAAAAATTACCAATTCTTTCAATTTACTCACACTCATGTAGGGCTGTCAAAATGGTGGAAAAACTACATTCGAATTTTATACTTAAATATTACTAATATTCGAATTACATTCAAATTTAAAAGCCATAATTTCAGTTGGAGGAAAAAACAGCTTTTGTCTTGTCTCCTGAGGCCGCAAGAGGGCACAATAAGCAACGAATTAATGCACTGCATTAAATTTTTTATTTAAATCAATAAAATAACATGACAGTCTGTAAAAAAAAAAGTGCATAAAGTTTAAAGTAACATTTATAAATCAACTATAATTTCGTAAATTGCATAAACAATTATGAAAAAAAGCATCATATTTATCGCGCTTCGTCGAGAAGACTTATCCATCACACCTAATTCTTTATCATTTATTTCTTTTATTTGTCTTTTTATGACAGACTGCACTGAAACATACCTAAAACCTACCCTTACGTCTGAAACCCTCTCAAAACCTACCCTTATGCATAAAAATCCTTTCAATCGGAAAGCAACACACAACAAATCGGGTTTCTGGGGTGACCGTGGCACGGGGATGAGTCACCATAGATATATATGGATGCAGAATCCCTGGCAACAGCTGAAAACGCATCTCTTTCATAAGCACTTAACCTCTTCATTAAAAAAAAATCTATGCTTTCACTTAATCCCTCCCTATTCTAGCTTATGCTACTCTAAGCAATGTCTGAAACTTTGTATTGTGTGCACTTATTGTGTTTATTTGCCTCTTCACGATGAAACACCTTGCTGTATTCCTCACTTGAAATGATAGTTATATTCATCAGTTATTTTGTCTATGAGAGAGAGAGATTGTGCATGTGAATTGCTGTTTATCCAACATCTCTCTATTAATAGTGATGCTGTGTGTTGAATTATTTCAAAAACAGTGATGCTTCCACCTCGTTGCTGAGAAATATAATGTAGCGTTTCAGTAGTAAAGCTAAAAAAAAAAAAAAACTTTTATTTTCTGACATAGTAATCATATATACATTAAGCTTTAATTTGTACAGTGAAGATTATATGCAGTGTTATTTTACATTTGATTACTTTATTCAATTTCTCTACCTGAAAACTACTGTTAAAGGAACACTCCACTTTTTTTTGAAAATAGGCTCATTTTCCAACTCCCCTAGAGTTAAACAGTTGAGTTTTACCGTTTTCGAATCCATTCAGCCGATCTCCGGTTCTGGCGGTACCACTTTTAGCATAGCTTAGCATAGTTCATTGAATCTGATTAGACCGTTAGCATCGCGCTTAAAAATGACCAAAGAGTTTTGATATTTTTCCTATTTAAAACTTGACTCTTCTGTAGTTAAATCGTGTATTAAGACCGACGGAAAATGAAAAGTTGCGATTTTCTAGGCTGATATGGCTAGGAACTATACTCTCATTCCGGCGTAATAATCAAGGAACTTTGCTGCCGTATCATGGCTGCAGCAGGCGCAATGATATTACGCAGCGTCTCTCACAAACGTCTCCATGGTTGCAAGGCACGTTCCCTGTGCAAGCAGGGGCTCACGGGCGCTGCTGCAGCCATGGAACGGCAGCAAAGTTCCTTGATTATTACGCCGGAATGAGTAAAGTTCCTAGCCATATCAGCCTAGAAAATCACAACTTTTTATTTTCCATCGGTCTTAGTACACGATTTAACTACAGAAGAGTCAAGTTTTAAATAGGTAAAATATCAAAACTCTTTGGTCATTTTTAAGCACGATGCTAACGGTCTAATCAGATTCAATGAACTATGCTAAGCTATGCTAAAAGTGGTACCGCCAGAACCGGAGATCAGCTGAATGGATTCGAAAACGGTAAAACTCAACTGTTTAACTCTAGGGGAGTTGGAAAATGAGCCTATTTTCAAAAAAAGTGGAGTGTTCCTTTAAACCAGTGGTCGCCAACCCGTCGATCGCGATCGACCGGTCGATCTTTATCACTGTTCCAGTAGCTCGCGAAAATAACAGAAATACGAGTACAAAAATACATTACATTTCTCCAGTCTTTGTACTGTATTTTTGTATTTATTTTTATGTTATTTTCTGGAGACAGACAGATAAAGGTAAATAGCCCACATAATGTCCGAGTCTGTAAACGGCCGTTAACAAGAGGCCAGAGACGCTGAAGACGGACGCGAAGAGGAGAAAATTCTGTAGCAGGCAGAGCAGCTCACTGTTCACGATGCTCGAAATATAGGAAGAAAATATAACTATTGAATTGGGGGTGAAGGGTTATGAATTCATCTCTAAAAGGAGATCAGTCTTCAGGAAGATTTCGATGGCAATGGCATTTTATTTTCCTCTTACCTCTGAATAAAGTAGCTAATTATTAGCGCATTTCAGCTTTGTTTACACAGCGGTAACCAAGGAAACGCTGTATCACTGCTGCTCCATAAGCGCCACCTGCTGTCAGAGAGTGAATCTGCGTCCCATTCAGCCTGCTGTTTTTGTGTGTAGCATTTATAATTTCACAAAGATAAAGTCAGACCGTTCTGTTTTTGCTTTAAATCTTGAAATTAAATCTAATTCAAATAAAAAACAACTGCTCATGCAACGTGCGTAGCATCTTTGTTTGGATTGTGATTAAAAAGCAGTGGTTACCTCTATGTATTTTTGTTTATTATAATAATATTAATAATAAATATCTGCAACCAATATCTGAATCGGCCAATTTGCTTGTAAATCTACAATGACCACGAAAAAAATACTTAATACAATCTGGGCTGTCTTTTTCTATCAAGTAGATCTTGTCTTTCAAAAAGGTCGAGGTCAGGGATCTTGGGCTTAAAAAGGTTGGTGACCACTGCTTTAAACCTTAAAAGCATTGATTATTTCATTTGTATCTTTGTTCTACTATATTTATTTGTGCTATTTCTTCAAGTTTAATTATTTGTTCTTTTTTTATTAATGACAGTTTACTTGTCTTTAATAATCGTTGAAATTTATATGAGTAGTTTTAGCTGTAGTATCGAAAAAGGAATCAAGAACTCTTCAATTTCACTGGTATCTAAAATATTGGGTGTCATAAAAAAAAATTATAATAATTTAAAAAAAACCTGTGTGCATTTTCTTCTGCAGAATACAAGAAAGTATCTTGAAGAATGTTGATAGCCAAATAGTTTTGGTTCCCAATTTGATTTCCATCGTATTCACCATACCATCTTTCATTTTCCAAAGAAAAAAAAAAAAGAAAAAAAAGTCATACAGGTTTGGAATAAGATAACGGTGAGCAAATGATGACAATTTTCATTTTGGGGTGGACTAACCCTTTAAACATTTTTCTGCTAGAAAAAATAGTGCTTGACAATAAACAGTGACTGAATGCTCCTAGCTCCATAGCTCAAATAATACAGAGACTAAGAAATGTTCTGATGTACTGTGTCTGTGTCATTTACTTTTTTTAAACACAGTATATGATATTTCCTCATGCACATACATCTGATTATCTCTCAGCATAACAAAACCTTCGGAACAGCTCGAGTCAGCCTAGGAAGCATCATTTAAAGGTGTCATGACATGAGAAATCAAATTTGCCTTGATCATTTGACAAGAGGTCTTTGTACAATTAAAACATCCAGCAAAAGTTTTAGAGCTTAAAATGTCCTCCTCAATATAAACAAAGGATTTATTTAATCAAGATCGAAAACCTGTGATATTGTGTGACCTGTGATGTCACAAGGCATACATTTGCATATGCCCGCCTCCAGAGCAAGACATCAGCAAATAGTTATACATTCAAGCACCATAGACCCCACCCACTGCCATTCTGTTGCTTAACGGCTGATATTTGCCTACATTGGATGTGGGCGTTGCATCAAAAGCAAATAGCACGCATTATAAATCACTGACGCTTTCTACACTGGATACAGTATGATGTGCATTCAGTTTCTAACACACTTGAGTGTAAAACAACAGGTGCAACGAATGGTCAATGCAGTGAATTAGGAAAATACCATACCAAACACACTGCTTCACAAAGGACATTTATATCTTGTTGTTTTCAGCCTTATAAATACATAATCTCTGTAAAGTAACAGGTCATCCAGATCCAACACAAGTGTAGTAATAATCAAAAACTATCTATTGAGCAAGTTACCTAATAAATTTAATAAACCAATGAGCGCTGCATAAAACGCAACTTTGAGTGCCATACCTCTACCCAAAAACATTTCACAACCAGAATGGAACTAACATAAGTAAGGGTAATCCACGGCTAGCTGTGCATTAAATGATTTTAATGCAAGAAGTGGAGACAAAGAATCACCCGACGTGAAGAGGAGACTGGAATTGTGAAATGACGGTTATATTCATCAGTTATTTTGTCTACGAGAGAGAGAGAGAGAGAGATTGTGCGTGTGAATTGCCGTCTATCCAGCGTCTCTCTATTAATAGTGAAGCTGTATGTTGAATTATTTCAAAAAACAGTGATGCTTCCACCTCGTTGCTGAGAAATATAATGTAGATAATGTTAAAAAAAAAAAAAAAAAAAAAAAAAAAAAAACTTTTATTTTCTGACATAGTAATCATATATAAATTTTTTTTAACTTTGGGGAGGAAAATCTGTGGAAGTACTTTCCATCCATCCAAACATTAATGTACACAGGCTCAACCACATACTGTCTTTCCAGTGAAATGCCAATGTCCTGAGGGTAGTGCCTCTCATTTCCTATTGCCACCTCACACCCAAGAGAAACCAAACTTACTTCTCAAAAGGTCCCGTCTGTGAAAAACAGAAGTAGGATCTCTATCAATGCACTCCCTGTTCCATCAGTGACTAAAATATGAAGCTTAAAGGGACAATTCACGCTAAAATGAAAATTAAGTCATCATTTACTCACCCTGGTGTTGTTCTAATGCCATATGCCATTTTTTTTTCTTTATGGGACCACAAAAGGAGAAAATTTAATAAATGTCCTGTTAACGCTCGCCCATATAATGCCAGTAAATAGCGACCAGCATCTTTAAAAATACCAACCAGCTTTTTAAGAATGATGCAAAAGTATCACATAACGGTCCCATATGACGTCATATATTCCAAGTGTACGTTGGTGGGTATACAACAGGGTCTAGTGAAAAAAAAAAAAATGGAAATTTAATGTATTTAATGAAAATCCTGACCTTGGCCGTAGGTCCTCTGTGCATAGCACGTTCGTGAGACTATTAGCGGTGCAGTTCATTCTGCCTCACCCAGAAAAGTCAAAACAAATTGTGAGAAATGAAGATTATAAAAACGTGAAATGAAATACAATCCATGCACTTTTTTCTCTGAGCTAAATATATCTGTTGTTTTGGTTTGTTTTTTACCAAACCTTATCATATACCCCCAGAACACTCGGAATATATGACACGTCACACATTATGTGATACTTTTGCATCTTTTTTTAAAGCTTGATGCTGGTCACTACCAAGGTATGCATGATGTAGCACATGATGTAGATTTTTTTTTTTTATTTGTCCTTTTGTGGTCTGAAAAAAAGAAGGATATACTCCATTCGAAAAACTCCAGGGTGAGTAAATGATTTTCTGCACGAGAGTGCCTTCCGGCTTTGAGTATGAATGAAACGTACAATACATGACAGTGTTCACTCAACCGTCTTGTGAACATGCTTCGCAAAGCCAACCACTCACAATAGTGTATGCTTAATGGTGTCACTACAGCACAGTATTACAGTAATTCATGGAAGCAAAAAATTCCAAGAGAATGTGGTACATGTTCGAATTCCATTGTGAAGTGCCATTTGGGACACAGACATTGGCATGTGTTAAGTGAGATAAGTGCTGCATTAAGAGACATTCACACAGGGTGTGTTGCCATTAAGGCAAAATGTTAAGGACTTTTATTTTGATATGATGTAGATCTGGAGTTCGGGGTTAGAGGTTATTTCCTGTAAGGAAAGAAGGAAGTTGACAGTATGTGTATACATGCAATCCATCTACTGTTAGCGCTAGAAGCAATGTCGTAAGTACAAAATTCATTATGTTAATAAGTTGATGTTACAATAATATTTAAAAGAAAAGACCAAACATAGTTACAGTGTTTATTTACATGCAGATACAGATATATTTCATTAGACAAGATTTGTTAAAACATTCAAACTTTTTTCCTTTGTTACAGTTTTCACTCTGTCATGTAAGATGATGTTGAAAGCCACAGTAAACAGCAAGAAATCGCTCACTACGACTTTTCGTCATTTTGTATCAGAGTTGTTGCAGAGTTGCTACACTGCAGTGATGACAGCACACAGGGTATGGAATGAAACAGAAACAGGCAGTTTCATAATGACAAGCACCACTCGTTTTCTTCTGAAAATATAAAAACCTAGTTTTAGAGCGGAAATTATGATAAAATCTTTTCTTTAGAATAGAAAGAAACCATTTTGCTTCACCTACCTGCCATCAAAATCAGGCCTAAACCACTTCAACAGTCAAATACATTCCATGCATTAGCTGTGCTTCACTGCACACGTTCTAATGACAACATCACAGCTGAGGCTTTGGCCGTTTCTCAACATACATCCTTATGTGATCTAGAATCTTTGTGTATTCATTAAATATCATCACCATCCACCAAAGTCCAACTCCAATCCTCAAGAAAATAAACACAGAGGACACAAAATCCCCTGAATGTGTTTTTGATAAAGGATGCACTGAATGCGGAAATGAGCCAATAGAAATCCTAGAAGTCATTGTGGGTAGAAGCCTGTAAGTTTTAAACTGTAAAAGTTTTAACCACCACAAGAAATCCCCAACTACAGCTCGAGGCCACAACTTGGCTATATAATTCAATACAATAAATATAACTTCCAGCATTTATTGGTGACAAAAGGAGAATAACAATTATAACAAAATAAATAAAAATAAATAAACTGTGAACATGTTTCTCACACATAATTATTAGTGCCCGTTTTCCAAATAAAATAAATATCTGGACCATTTCTTTTAAAATCAATTTAATTTGTCCATCTGTTTATAAGACCTACTAGAACCAAAAGTAGTACAAAGTAAATTTTGTAACTGTAAATATCGGGAAAACTGAGATCTAGAAATACCATACTGCTGTCGTAAGTGTTCAAATGACTTCAGACTACCATTTTCATAAACTCATTTTAATTACACTGACTTTCCCGGCCATTGACATATGGAGTGGAGCCCATCTTATCCATATCGCAGGAAATCTTCTTCATTAAGAGGTCAAAATTAGCTCTCACTAAGTCATTCAAATTTGGTGGAAACAGAATTCCTAAATATCTAATACCTGACTTAGGCCATTGGAACATGCCAGGATGAAAAGCTGAGGCAGGGCAAAATGCAGCCAGTGCAAGAGCTTCTGACTTAGACCAAATTAACCCTATAACCTGAATGAAATATTTTATTTATTGTACACTAGGTGGTGCAGTCTGGAATGTGCTGGGATGGATAGTTTAGGAACAGTTTAGGATCACAGCACATCTTAAATCTCACAAAGATGCGTTCTGTGTCCTTCCAAGTTCATTCTTTCAAGATAGGTTGGCAAGACAGGTCTTCACGAGAACGCAAGTCTGTTCTGAAACAGCCTTACTCACCACTCATTCACCTAACACTTAAGCAAGCACCAACAAAACCACAGAAGGGAGTTTCTCTAGTAATTATGTGACATAAAGCATGAGAAAGCCCGGAAGTCTTTAAACAGTTAACACAACCTCAGGGCGAAAAAACAAATCTGCTAGTGAGAGGTGTAAAAGAAGTGCCATGCTTTGTCAGTATGACACATTTCAATCTACAAAACTGTTTTAGATTAGTTTTACAACCTAATTATCGACTAGACAATACAGTAAAAAGTGGTGTTTTTATATTAATAATTAAATAAAACTCAAAGAAACAACCATATAAGGCTGGAACAAAGTCTTTTTTCCAGAAGTGACATGTGACATATGGGACAACTAAACCACTACTCCAGATCTGTTGTGTGGTATAGGCCTTGTCTAAAGAGTATAAGGAGGAAGATTTGTTGAGCTACAGAAGATTATCTAGTTGACCCCATACTCAGCAGCCTTCTTTACACAGTTTTACATGCCAGCAGCACTGATACAGATGCAGTATGTAATAGGGCTGGGCGATATATCGCATGCGATTGTCACACGCATTTCGTCAGTAAAGCCGGTTCCCTGATTACCGCTAAATCGCCATCACCTGCTTTCAAATGGAGCGGCATTTAATAGACAGAGCCGTAGTTCACTGACAAGCTACGCAATATCGCGTTCATTATCGAATGCGATTCATCTGCGATAATGAGCGTGATATTGCGTAGCTTGTCAGTGATCTACGGCTCTGTCTATTAAATGCCGCTCCATTTGAAAGCAGGTGATGGCGATTGAAAGCAGGTGATGGCGATGGCGATCACTTTTTTAGTTCAATTCAGGCATCAATTGATATATTATTAGTTTGCATGTACACATAGCCTTGTTTTTATTTGTCATCATATTAAACTCTGACAAGATTCATTATTCCTCCTTCAATTTCTGTTACTGTAATGAAAAAGGGTCTTGTTTAATTCACACAGTCCCTGTTCTGGTCCATGTCAATTGTGATAGGGTCTCAGTAGTTTCTTTACACACACAGTTTGTTTTTTGGATGTTTTTATATGTCCTGGTTTTCAATTTCACATGACACTACAAAGCTATCAGATAAAGTCCTTGCTCTTCATTTCATCTGACTGAAGCAAGACCTTGCAAGGGCCAGAAGATGAACAAAAAGTAAATGAGATCAGAGGACATAGGCTGTAACTCTAAACACTGCAGATGGAATATGCATCTCACACTGCTCTGGAGACATGATGAGATGCGCGTACTGGCGAGTATCAAAACTGTCTTCGAGTGCTAGAAACAATGATTGAATTTTTTTGTAAACTGTCAAAAGATTATCTACTGCTCTAGATACATCCAATGGTCCATATAGTTAGTGTGACATACTATTATGGAAGGAGAAAAAAAATTGTTCCAACAAAAGTTTAATTTTTCCAAATGACTCAAACTTTGCTTGTCTTCTATTCATAAATCAGCAACTTTTTTTCCAAACTGCAAATCTGTGCCTTGGACCACAAGAATATACATGGACCATAAAGCATTGCACTGTAACACACACACTTGGAGCCACCCTGTGGTCCAAGACAAGAGGTTTTTTGATTAGCTAGGAATTTTATTAAGAGGTGGGTAGGGTGGCCGCAGGGTGCTGGAGGGAGGGGCTGAGCAAAAGACTCCATTTATCAATGGCAACTTCTTAAGGGCAAAAACAATACTCTCGTGTTCAGAGGCCTGGGAGCTTGTCTTCAAAGATCATTACTATTCATCCTCAACCTATATAAAGTGATCATATCACTTCACAAAACCTAGATTAAACCGCTCCATTCATACGGATTTGTTTTACATCACCTTTATAACTTTTGTGGATCTTTTAAGTTTTGGTTACCTGGACTTTCAATGGAGGGAGAGAAACCTCCCAGATTTCGTTAAAAAAAAATCCTAATTTCTGTTTTAAAGATTAAACAAAGTCTTATAGGTATGGAACAAGATTGGGGTAAATGATGACAGAATCTTTATTTTTGCGTGAAATATCCCTTTAATGTTAAGAGAAAATCAATCACTGCTCTTGAATGAATTGAACTTTTGTAGATTTAATAAAAATCGTTGTGTATTTAATTAAAATACACAACTGAAAGACTATGCAGTGTTTTGTTTGTATGTGTGACTAGACATACCTTTTTTAATTGAAGAAAAATGCTAATAATTTTAATAGCCTTAAATCAGCAGCACCTTCTTTGTTTCTTAAATCACCTATATTCGATATGATTGTCAATTATTTGGTCTTATTACAGTTACAATTAGGGATGCACCGATATTAAATCGATAAATTTAAATTAAAGTTTTTATATAATTTGAGAGCCTGATTACAAAAAAATCTCACCATTAAAAGCCATGTCCCAAGCATACAATTATAATGTTCTCATTATAATATTATGTAGCCTAAATGACAGACTTGCGCTACACATTGTACTTAACTGTATTTTCCTTTTTGAAGTGATTTCAATCATATTTCAAGCAATTCAAAACCATAATTGTGGACAGTGCGCATCTGAAGGTTTCAGCTAAGGGAAAAAATCCATTATTTATCAGCTTTAATATGTCGGTCAAATTTTCTTAGCAGGCCGATAACGGTTAACATTAAAAATGAACATATATCGGCCAATACCAATATGGTGGCCGATATATTGTGCATTCCTAGTCACAATAAATGTTACCTTACAAAAATATACATGCTTATTTTATTATCTTTTTCTGTATTTTAGATTAAAGAACAAGTAAAATGGGATCTCCTTTTTGGAAGACCAGAAGATTCCTGAAGGTTACCCATTACTCAGGAGGACTTCCTGGATCTGTCAATGAATTGTGTGATGTATTGAAGACATGCTTTCACTTCACAGAGGAGTTAAGACTTATCCTGATTTTAATGAATTCATTTATTTTAGTTCAACGAATGAGATCTAATATAAAAGCTCTTTGACAGTAAAAAGCTCATCGAAGTCGACTCTTGTTCCATTCCTTTTTGCGATATTTAAAACTGATTAGCTGATAGTTTTGAGTAGACCAGTTTGTTTTTTCAAGTTTGGGTCTAAAGAAATGTGATGGTTATTGTGAAAATTCCAATAGAAACAGTTTGATTACATCCAACAAAAATCAGCACGATCGCAAACGAGACGCCATTCCAGATCAAGAATTTATTACTGAGTAGCAATAATTTGCTACTCAGTAATAAATAAGACACAATAAGACACAATTCATTGATTTTGCTCCACCAAAAAAAAAAAATTAACAAATTGTTTGAATTAATGGCTCAATGACCCATTCATAAAGACAGTCACAATCATACTTGATTCGTTGCTGAATGAATCAGCCGCATTAGTTAAATTAATGAACCAATGACTGACTCATTAAGACAGTGAATTGCTGCCACCTAAAAAGGGTGTTAGTTTCATATTTAAAAAGTATAATTTCATTTTTAAATCATTCCAATTTCTGTATTTAAAATGTAGTTTAAAACATCAACCACATAACATTATGCTATTATAATTCCTGTGTAAATGCATACATGTGGCATTAAAGGTGCCCTAGAATCAAAAATTGAATTTACCTTGGCATAGTTGAATAACAAGAGTTCAGTACATGGAAATGACATACAGTGAGTCTCAAACACCATTGTTTCCTCCTTCTTATGTAAATCTCATTTGTTTAAAAGACCTCCGAAGAACAGTTGAATCTCAACATAACACCGACTGTTACATAACAGTCGGGATCATTAATATGTACGCCCCCAATATTTGCATATGCCAGCCCATGTTCAAGGCATTAGACAAGGGCAGGCAGTATTAACGTCTGGATCTGTGCACAGCTGAATCATCAGACTAGGTAAGCAAGCAAGAACAATAGCGAAAAATGGCAGATGGAGCGATAATAACTGACATGATCCATGATTACATGATATTTTTAGTGATATTTGTAAATTGTCTTTATAAATGTTTCGTTAGCATGTTGCTAATGTACTGTTAAATGTGGTTAAAGCATTCATGACGAACATCTTGTAAAGATCCATTTGAGGGTTATATTAGCTGTGTAAACTTTGTTTATGCACTGTATTATAGTCGAGAGCTCGGGGGGCAGGGAGTGCGAGATTTAAAGGGGCCGCAGCCTGAATCGGCGCATAGTTAATGATGCCCCAAAATAGGCAGTTAAAAAAATGAATTAAAAAAAATCTGTGGGGTATTTTGAGCTGAAACTTCACAGACACATTCAGGGGACACCTTAGACTTATATTACATCTTGTGAAAGAATTTTTGCTCAAATTGATATTTACATTAACTAAAAGAGCACTTCCTGCAACTGTATTATAATGGCTATTTAATATTACCTCTAAACTTTGACTAGGCTAGATATGTTCTTGTCAGGGTTCTGTCACTTCGGTCTAGTTTATTTCTTGGTTTTGTGACAGAGCTCTGACACTCCCGTTCTTGTCGTGTTTTTGTGTGAGCGTACGGTCTCGAGTGTTCTCGGGGCCGTGCGCTCTCTTGTCTGCGTGCCTTGTTTCATGTTGGGGGCGTGGTGTTCGGATCCCGGCACTCGTGTCTAGTTTGGTTTCGGTTTCGTGTCGGGATTCGGACACTCGCGCTCCCAGTCCTGTCTTTATTGTGAGCGCACGGGTTGTGTGTACTTTCACTTGCCGTGCGCTCTTGTCTCATGTTTTGTGTAGCACGCGGTTTTCCACCTGCCGCGTGCTTTCATGTAGTGTTTCTGTCTTGTGTTGGCACGCAGTCTGTGTTTCACGGGCTGCATGCTCTCATGTTGTCTTGTTTTGTGTAAGCACATGGCTTGTGATTTGTCTTCATTGGCCATGTGCTTGTGTCTTTGTTTTGTTTTGTGTGAGCACATGGCTTGTCATGTGTTTCTTTGTGCCATGTGCTCTCATGTCTATTGTTTTGACCCCGCCCACCTTGTTACCTCATTATTGGTTGATTTGTCCCACCTGTCCTCCCTCATTACCTGCCTTGTTTGTTCTCCTATTTATTCTCCTTGTGTTTGCAGTCCTGTGCTGGTTCGTCGTCGTTTATTCCCTCATGTTTTTCCTCCAAGTCAAGTCAGTTAAGTCAAGTCCAAGTCAAGTTTTTTGTCTAGTCTGTTTTCCCCCTCGGGGTAGTTTTTGTTGTTTTGTTTCATTTTATTATTAATAAAAGCCCTCTTCCCTGCATATTGAGTCCTCGCTCCTTCCAAAAACCTGACAGTTCTATATTCATCGGTCTAAAAAAAATCCCAAAGCATAGTCTGATTATTTTGCATTTTGTGCAACCAGTGATGTTCTAGTTGATGTCATTTGTAGAGTAGGTAGGACCTTAACAATGACTTAAGCACATCACATTTTTAAAAGGAACTCTAGTGTCACAAAATCAAAATTAGGTCAGTTTGCGGTGAGAAATGTTGTTGAAAATGTAATTTCTGACACATTTTCCAGGAATGTAAAGTCAGAGGAAAATATAACACATGCTGGAAATACTGATGCAGGTCACCCATGGCAGAGGCGGCCAGGGAAAAGAATCAACCCCAGTGTACCGCAAGAAACTGTCATGAGCTTCCCAAGCACAAAGTGGGTTTGATCGGCCAGTTACCCTGAGCTACATGCAGTTCTAGACTCTCTGAATATTGTATCTTTATTAGACATGTCATATCTTGAACTGACCCTGGAATAGGAAGTATTAGAGGCTGATACAGGAACAGGTGAGGCGATACACAGTGAAAAGACAGGTAAGAATTGGCCAGAGGTGAAAGCTTCAGATGAATAAAACAAAAGCACCTCTACCCTTTTCTGTTTGCTCTTTGTGAGAAAACACAAGGCTTAAATCTATACAAATGTGTACAACTGAAAGGTATTTGAATTTATCGATCACTTGTGCCATAAATTTCACAGCCAATTTAATAGGACATTTTTATAATCCATCAATTCCAATCTATAGACACCGCATTACCATTTATTCACTGCTAGTGAGTTCTTCATTCTAAACTTTCCCAGTAAGGTTCCAAGAACATAACCCAATCAATATTTTATGTATAATTATCTGCATAATTTTAGCATAACTTTTTTTTTGTATAATTATATATTGTATTGTGGTTGGAATACTATACTAAACACTATACATATTATATATATATATTTTTTTTTAATGTGGACCCTATGAAGACTAAAAGACTATTTTATGAAATCTAATGGGGAGAGTGATTTCACTAGAACATGTGCATCCACTACCCCACAATGCCAGACCTGTATTTAATGTGTAATGGGGGAGGAATAACTTTAAACAAACTTAGAATCATTAAATGGGTTATTCAAGTCCACTCATTATGTGTAGTGTTTATATACTGGGAGTTTGAGAAACTTAAAGGGCTTTAGAAGCCCTAGATAGCTGTAATAATTTCTATTATAATATTTACCCTATAGATCAAATAGATAATATAAACCTACTGAGTAAAACAGGCTAAACAGACTAAGTGGCATAGGCTACATTCTGCCTGGGATCATTTAATTTTCTTTTCAAGACTCTCCTGTAGAGGAATTCACTGCCCTGTGTTCTTTTCTTTAGTGAGTCTGTCTGTCTGAAGAATCAATTATTAAATTATTATTATTAAATCAAGATAAGTTGCTCCAGTTTAGTGCACGTACAGACCTTAGTTAGGTTGGCCGCGATTCTCTCTCCAATGATTCTGATTCATAGTTTTTAACCACAGATGCGCAGAACCTTCCACAAAATAATCTTTCATAAAATTTGGAAAGTTCTAAGCCAGGGGTGTCCAAACTTTTTTAAAAGGGGGTCAGATTCAATGTTGTGGCCACATTTGGGGGCCGGTTCTTTCTCATATATATATATATATATATATATATATATATATATATATATATAAAAACATACATACATAAATACATACAGGTGCTGGTCATATAATTAGAATATCATGAAAAAGTTCATTTTCTTATTGTAAATTAATTTTAAAAATGAAACTTTCATATATTCTAGATTCCCTACATGTAAAGTAAAACATTTCAAAAGTTTTTTTTTTTTTTTTTTTAATTTTGATGATTAGAGCGTACAGCTCATGAAAGTCCAAAATCCAGTATCTCAAAATATTAGAGTATTTCCTAAGATCAATCAAAAAATGGATTTTCAAAACAGAAAAGTTCAAGTTCTTTAAAGTATGTTCATTTGTGCACTCAATACTTGGTCGGCAGCACATATTACAGCAAATGACTTGCTCCTAGCACAAATTACAGCATCAGTGAAGTGTGGCATGGAAGTGATCAGCCTGTGGCACTGCTGAGGCACTATTGAGCCTTCAGATCATCTGTATATTGTTGGATCGACTGTTTCTCATCTTTCTCTTGAAAATATCCCATAGATTCAGGGGTCAGGCATGTTGGCTGGCCAATAAAGCACAGTAATATCATGGTCAGCAAACCACTTGGAAGTGGTTTTTGCACTGTGGGCAGGTGCTAAAGTCCTGCTGGAAAAGGAAATCAGCATCTCCATAAAGCTTGTCAGCAGATGGAAGCATAAAGTGCTCCAAAATCTCCTGGAAGATGGCTGCATTGACTTTGCACTTGATAAAACACAATGGACCAACACCAGCAGAAGTGGCTTGGTAGTCCTTTTCCTGAAGATGTTTGAGTGTGGTGACTCTTGATGCGCTGACTCCGGCTTCATTTGACTCATTGTGAAGCTCTCCCAAGTGTTTGAATCAGCTTTACTTGACAGTATTCTCAAGCTTGCGGTCATCCCTGTTGCTTGTGCACCTTTGCCTACCCAATTTCTTCCTTCCAGTCAACTTTGCATTTAATATGCTTTAATATTTCACTCTGTAAACAGCCACCCCATTCAGTAATGACCTTCTGTGACTTACTCTCTTTGTGGAGGGTGTCAATGATTGTCTCCTGGACCATTGCCAAGTCAGCAGTCTTCCCCATTAGTGTGGTTTCAAAGAACAAGAGATACCCGGAATTTATACTGTAGGGATGGTCATTTAATGAAACTCAAATGTAAATATTCTAATATTTTGAGATACTGGATTTTGGACTTTCATTAGCTGTACGCTCTAATCAACAAATTAAAAAAAAAAAAAAAAACTTTTGAAATGTTTTACTTTACATGTAGGGAATCTAGAATAAATGAAAGTTTCCTTTTTTAAAATAATTTACAATAAAAAAAAAGAACTTTTTCACGATATTCTAATTATATGACCAGCACCTATATATATATTAGATATTTCTGTGAGCAACCTGAGACGGGCCGGAACACACATAAGCAAAGTAGCCTATACTGTTGCCTTTGGATTCGCACCTAAACAGTCAAATAGCCTACACACAAAAAAGTTAAAATGCCGTTTTGGTGAGCATTCTCGTAAGCACAGTCGGTTATGTCTGAAATGAATGTTAACAGTTGAGAAAGAAAGCGCATTAGTGTAACAGTATATTAGATCTGTGCAGCTCTTAAAGTGACAGCTGCCTAATAAATCTGCTGCAGTCATTTATGTTAATCGAAGAGATGGAGTTTGAGACACGCCACTCATGCAAACAATAACAGTTCATGTGGAGCAGCATTTACTGTGAACGGAGCCGCTCTGAGATGTACGTAGATAACCTACACGTGCAGCCTTAGAAAACGGTCTAATAATTTCATGGATTCTCATTTTTTAAAATCAAGTATTCGAATTTAAATCGAGGAATCTTTACAGCCTTAATATAAATTAAAACTGCCAAATGTTACTGAGGGAAATGCTAATCCAGGAAGTCACTGAAGCTTTGTGGGTGTTGATGGAAGCGATCTACTGCATATATGCTCTGATAATCGTACTGAATATGATCCAGATGTAGTGTTTAACAGAAACACGATTTTCTCAGCTTTTTGCTAAAAAATTTTCTTTTTTTATGAAACTTACCTACATTCAAGTGTTAATAAAAAAAGAAAGCTTGAAGCTAGAATAAAACTGATTTTTGTTGTTGTTGTTTAAAAAGTAGTTTTTCTTTAGTTTGATGTATTGCATGTTCAGATATTCATACAAGAAAATATTCTGGGGGCCATAAAAAATTTGTGAAAATTTGATCAAAAATGCTGGTGGTGGCTGGCAACTTTTTTCAAAAACACTGGTGGGGAAAGAGTTTTAAAAAAAATGGTTTAAAGGCTGAAATGTGAGGTTTATTATTTTATAAAACTTTGTCAACTTTATTTGAACATGTAGTATGTTCATGTTAGTAGATAATATATTGCAATAAGTCAACCAACATTTTTTGTTCATTTAAACTCTAGTTGTCGTAGTTAATGTTATTATTTTAGATATAAACTTATGATTAATGATTTTAGTGTGCATCAGTACTTTTTAACATTTCCAGCACTTTTAAAAAATACTGTGATACTATTGATAACCGTGATTTTTTTTGGTCATTATAATCTTAATATGAAATTTTCATACCATTACATCTCTACTGCTTGTAACAGCACTTGAAAATAACCCGCATCAGGCCATAACTAAATATTGAGAATAAAATTAGGAAAAACAGCAACAGCAGGTATTTTTATGTGTTTTTTTGTTTTGTTTTTTTTGACCACACATACTCCTTTCTGTGAAGGACCCAAACAGAGGACACTAGCGCAGTTCCTCAATCTTTCCAATGCAGGCACTACTCTAAGAGCACGGCATATTTCCTTCATTTCTGGTTGAAACTACAAGTGTGTAAGTTTCATTTAAATTTTTTTGTTAAAATAAATAAAAAATTAGTTGTCGACTGATAATGATTTTTTTGATGGATGATGCCAGTATATTTGAGAGCAGGCAGCAGGGTGGCCAAAGCCAATACATTTATAATTTATATTTATTTTTTTACTCAATTAATAGTTTAGATAATAAATAATTTGAAAATTAATTTTCTTCTAAAGAAATCTGTAAAATAAACAGACTTTTATACAGAATTATACTTCTTGATTATGTAATATACAGTATTTTTCACAAATAAAGAAATTGTTAAAAAATATTAATAAAAAGGTAGTAAACGCTGTAATCAACAGGGCACTCAGTAATATAAAACTACATACAACACATTAAAAAAATGACTGGCCAAATGGATAATCTGCATTGAAATCAAGGGTTTAAAGTAGGGCTTAGAGTTGTCAAAAGTACCGACCGCGATACCAAGTCGGTACAAAAAAAAAAGTGCTGTTGAGCGGATTCATAAACACCTCTGATTGGCCATTGTGTTGACACGCTCATCAGATATGCCAGTACTTTTGACAACTCTAGTAGGGCTGCAACTTTTGATTATCAATTAATCAGTCGATTAATTTTTTTCTTTTTCTGATTGATCAAATAATCAGATGAAACAATATAAACAATATTATTCAACATCCTGCCCAATGCTGTCCTGCAAACCATGTGTAATATAAAGCCTATGAAAACAAATACAGCGAATGTACAGTCAAACCAAAATTTATTCAGACACCTTCAACATTTCATTTATTTTTACAGTTTATTCACTATAGTTTTAAAAAATGGTAATAAAATATGACAAGATTTCAGAGTTAAACGGTCTCAGAAAAAAAAATCATCTTAATTATGTCAGATAACACTTAAGCAAAAAAAATGTATCAAAAATATCAGAAATGTCTGAATAATTTTTGGTTTGACTGTATGTAGGCTGTGCTGTACATTATAAACAAAAAGGGGTTAAAATACAAATATTACATTCTAAACCTAAAAACAACTGATTGCTTACCATTTTGAAGCAGAAATTAAAACAACTAAATTAAAAATGATAAACAAAAACAAAAGTACACAATGTTCATTTGTACGAGGTATGAAGAACACACATTCACTCGTCTGAACATAGTATTTATATTACATTAATGGGCTACACCATTTATTGCATTTACTGTTACTCATATATATGATTATTTGTGTTACATGAATATTATTAAACCTACAATTAAAGCTGCAGTCCGCAACTTTTTTTGTGTTAAAAATTTACAAAAATTATATAATGAGAATATACAACATGAATCCATTTTTCCAAACCGTGTTTTTGTCTTATCCTGAATCATTATGGTACACTTATAATAAGTGTTTCGGACTATTTCAGACCAGACTGGTAGGACTCGCCGCAGAGTATCACAGTAACGGCGTGACTCGCCATAGACATACACGGAAAAAAGTAGCTCCGGCTAGAATGTTCCTCCTCAAGACGCGTGCAGTTCTGTTTATTAACCACTAGAGGGCCAAAAATCGCAGACAGCAGCTTTCATTTCTAACAAAAAACATTTTAGAAAAATGTGTATTTTGGTCAGAATTATTGTGCTACTATTTTACTGCGCACCCTCTGTTTGATGCGCATGTGCCCACCAGCGCTCGTTCATTGAAGTCTGTGAAGTTTAACAAGAAACTTGTTGTCAGAATATGCAAAAAGGAAATACTCATGGGACTTCCTAACTTTGACACGTTTATTAATAAGCACATAACTTACATTGTATGGTTATATATCCTTATCTCTAAAAGGCATTAATCCTTCAAATCCCAATATCCTTCAAAAAGTTCTCTTCAATATAACAGATAAATAAATAAATATTAAGTAAAATTAAATAGTCAAAGCCTACTTGCACTGGATGTGCTGGTTTCAGCTTTTCATGTCCTCATCTCATATATGAAACACCTGCGATTCAGCAACAACCTGCTAATGCACTCGCATTCGAGTAATGTAGCCTTGTTGACAAGTTTGGGTGAGTAACGACAAAAACACACAAGATATAGTACCTTCAATGTCCTGTAGATGGCGATATCAATTCTTTTTTAGCAGAAAAAAACTGCAGCACGATTGGCCATGCTCAACACTGCATATCGTGTTGTAATTGGAAACCTTTGACGGTCTTCAGACTAGAGATGTCAAAAGTACCAACTTCGGTACCAATCGGTACTGAAATTTTAAAAATGTGATGCTTTGAGCGCTGTTGAGTGGATTCTTAAACACCTGTGATTGGCCATTGTGTTGACGCACACATCAGATGTGTCTTTGATTGGCACACGGAAGCGTTTTAATTTGAAAGCATTTTGAAAGCGGGAGCGTTTGAAAGCCAGCAGACTGTTCCGCGATAGATGCCTGCTTTCAAACGCTCCTAAGTGTATCTGTGTAAGCACTCGCAAAGAGCGTCATTGATGACTATTTTCAATGTTTTTGAAGCGTTGATCATTGAAGCCAATCACAGACATATCTGATAAGCGTGTCAACAAAATGGCCAATCAGGTGTTTACGAATACGCTCAACATCGCTCAAAGCCTCCGATTTTTAAAATTTCAGAACCGATGTGGTACTGAAGTTGGTACTTTTGACAACTCTACTTCAGACTACAGAGCATGAACACAAATGAGAATGGGACCGTTTGAAAGCAGCTGCCTATCGGTGGGTACCGAACTGAGTCGAAATAGTCTTGGCTATTGGACCCACAGTCTGCCTGTGCCTATTGATTCCCGACCCGCATCACAAATGACAAAGTAAATATTGGAGGTGCAACAATACATTGTTATATCGCGATATAAAAATGCGATGATATGTATCGTTAATGTAAACAATATGACTCGCGATATAGAGTTAGTTTTATCCATGACTAAGCTTATTGTATTTATAAAGTATAATTATGTATAAATTATAATTATAATAAAAGTATAATAAAATGGCTTTATATGATGAACAGATTTAAAATGCACACTATAGAAAACACAGACGTTCAAATGTATGTGTGTGTGACAAATGAAAATGACAAGAGGGTGAGTAAACGAAGATAGAATTTTAATTTTTTGATGAACTAATAAAGTTTGGGAATAGTCATTTTGACATGCTTTGTGATTAGAACTATCATTGATCACCTGAAGCGCATGTGCACTGGAGCAGCTCTCCTCAAAGTGAAAGCACAAACATCATTTGAAGCAGCACTCCTCGAAGTGAAAGCATATTTTAACCCACCATATCTGACCTGATCCAGCAAAATGAGTCACAGTGACCCAAATTTCAAAATTGAGATTTTGGTATCAATGGAAAGATGAGACAATAAGCTTTAAAATGATATCCTAGTCATACCTTGAATGGTTTTAAAGATATACCCATTTGAATTATGGTTGTCTGCCCGCTTTTTCAAATTGAAAACCTGAGAAAATCGCTTTTAAAGTTTTTTTGCCCTTTTTTTTTGTTGATATCTTTTAAAATCCATTGCATTAAAAGGGATAAACTATTTATTTTACAGCTTAATTTGACCAAAGACATTTATATATATATATATAAATGCTAAACCAGGCTGAAGCTCAAATTATTTGAAAGTATTTATTTGAATTAACACTTTAAGACCTGAAGGCTTTTTTAGAGTTTTTTTTTTTTTTTTTTTCCCTGAGCGACACACACAAAAGTAAAGACTCATAACTCCAAAACTGTAGCAAGGAGAGTCAAAAGAGGTAGAGTAGGTATCATTTGATAGAAAACATTTAAAATTTTAAGAAAATATAAATTACATTACATTTGGACATTTTCTTGCTGAGAAACAGCTGATAAAAGACAAAAATATATATACTTTTTTTTTAATAATTTTTCTTTTTTTTATTTGACATGGAATAACTCAGGAACACAATAAGATCGCTAAAAAAATATTTTTTGGTGATGCTCTCCTATATGTGAGCTGCATCTGGTTCAAATTTGGTGGTGATAACATAAAGAATAGTTTGAAAAATTGTTGGTCATTTTTTCCGCAGCCAGGTGGCGCCAACGGGCGGTAAACTCCGGTTTAGAGGTGCTTCTCAGCACTCGTTAGGAGTTTTTCAAAATGGTTAGATGCATTAAAAAGATGGGATTCTAAGCTTTAAAATGATATCTATTTTGTGTTATTCCACGTTGGAAAACGAACATGGATGGGTCCGGGAACATTGGATACACACTGCATCCCGGAGAGATGAGAGACATGTTTTTAGCCAAGTATGTTAAATCATTCCGTGAGTAATATCTTGTGATCAACGCAATATATTATATTGATTTTGGATTCATTTTAATCTTGAGAGTCTGCTTTAAATATTGATGTGCCATTTTTATGATCTGTGCATTTTTCATGAAGTTATGAGCACGTGAAATATACACACTTGTATTCAGTTAGCGGCTGTGCTGTTTTTGTTGTAAACGCATATTACTCAGACTCATTAGAGGGTGAAAACAACACAACAGAAGCATGTTGGAGGCTTGATATGAAAGATTAAAGTCTCTGTTTTTTTATGCAAAAAGAATTTTTGTGCTACCTATATGGATTCAATTTTTATTGGCTTTTAAAGAGAGACACGCAAATGGGAGTTTTATTTTATAAGGCGCGCTAGTCTGACAGGAGGATGGCTGGACCGATCGCGTGCCTGTCAGTCGAAACGGGGCTTCCCATTGTTAAAAATCAGCATTTAGGTCAGTGTGTTTACATTTCTAAGCTTTTTGATTGGTTCTATACAACGTGTAACACCATATTTGTAGAGCAGAGATAATGACGTTTCAGGGGATCCCGGGAAATGCTCATAAGTGACGAGAGGAGTTGAGAAGTTCATTTCCAGCGAATTTAGTAAAACCATGTCAAATTTAATAGCCATTTAAATACCTTTACTCAATTATCTGGACTACGAAACTTTGGGAGATTATTTTTGAAAGTCTGTTCTTTGAAATTAGCTTTAAAAAAAAATCGATTTTTTCATTGTTTTTCCACATTATTGGCCCATATCTTAAAATAGAACGTTGCGACTTCCGACTCATTTCGCCAGATCGGGTCACATATCATGTTTTTAGTTTAGGTAGTATGATGATTCAAAGCATTTTAGATTGTTTATTCTTATCATGTAAGTGCATTAATCTGCGCGGGTGGCTTGTCTGTGTAAAAGAGATTCAATGAATGCCTGTACTGAAAATGCGAGTTAACTGTGTTAGAAAAATGATACACACAAATGATACACACAAAATTATGTCAAAATGTCCATCTTCCTTCGTCGGAAAAAAAAAACGCGGACTTGGCAACAATGGTTTGGTTCATGCAGTTAGACAACAATTCCAATGTCACAGGCAATTCACACTCCAGTCCTGAAGGGGCGCTCGCGGTACTGCAACGCTGTATGATAAGCACCACAACAGGAAACAGAGCAGAAGAAGAACAACAGACAATCTAGATATGCATGTACTCTCAACCATTGTCTCAACATCAGTAAAACAGCTTGAGAACAATATCTCACGTAGCATATTTACCTCAGGCAAGTAATTTACCACAGCACATTAGTTCACTAGAGAAATGAACTCTAGAGAGGAGCATTTCACTAAATATATGCACTATATTAGCTTATATATGCATTATATTGAATATATTTATTAAATTCATTATATTAGTAAATTTATTCATTATATTTACTTTACCTTCTAGTAATGTCTTAAATATTTAATGTTTAAATAAATTTGTCATGAAAATAAGTTATGACAGTAACTGTGTAAACGATTATATTTCAAAAATGAACTGGTGTAATAATTTTATAATTAAATTTAGAAGTTAATGCAATTGTGCAATTTACATGTTTTTTTAATAAAAAAGAAGCAATTTTATGTTTAGTTTTTCTCCCCCCTGCTGTACCGAACCCATACAGTACCGAACCGTCATGTTTGTGTACAATTACACCCCTAATATTTAATGTTGAATTTAATGTTGAATATAATGTATAATAATGCAATGGGGCAATATTTGTGGGTCTTGATATTGCAAATGTCTAATTTTACCAGTAAAATAGTATAATTTGCACCCATTACATGTGCGGAAAGACTCTGGTTGCAGGTATTGCGCATAATTTTATTAATTCGTGCAGGTTTCGCATTCACACCAACAGCGAGTGCACCACTGATCTACATGTAAATAAGTGGCGCGCACATAAAGCTGCCTCTCAAACAGCTCATGAGTCCCAAATTGAGTTGTTGTTTTTTTTTACTTTAAACAGTTGAATACACACTAGGGTTGGGCGATGTCTACCAAATTGGCATCAGACAATGTCTACAGTGAAACATCGTGATGGACGATGATATCGGGGGGATGGAATGAATTAAAATTGCTCACTCATGCAGAAAGGGCTTGAATGAAGCATGTTTGGAAATATCATTATCACAAATGATCATGAGTGCTTGTGGTATGATCCGCAGCGCTGTTTTGATGCGTTGCTCACTTCAAGTAGAAACCGTAAAATGGTGCTACCGTTCTGTTTCATGGTCCGGATGGAAACATGCTGGGGTCCTGATGCGGACCATGGTCTGTGTATCAGTGGTTTGTGTAAAACATCTAGTAGCCTATAATTCGTTTGCTGTTTTTTGCACAATAAAATCTTTATGGTTTAAATTGTGTTCATTGAACTGTTTTGAATGTAATTTGTATTGTGATCGGGAACAACTTCATTATGTTATTATTACCTAATCAGAAAAAAAAAGAAAAATTTGAAGTAACTGTGTGGAAATTCAAAGCACGCATTGCACTGGGCAATAGTGTGATTAATTAAGATGGAGTTTTTTTGCAGGCGGGTTGCTGGGGACTGGGGGGGAAATCACGACGCCGGCTTAAAGTTGTGATGTCTGTCAGCCATCGGTGATGGACGATGGCATTGTCTATCGGCCCAAACCTAATACAGACAAAATTGTCAAAATGCCCATCCTGTCACGTATTCAGGTAAACACAGTCTGTTTTAGAAACATAAAATGTTGAGAAAGAAAATGAATGTTGTGTAACAGAAATACTGGAGTGCATCACAAAAATGAACAGAAACGTAGCATTATAGGCTACTTGCCTCACAGATATGAGAAATATAACTTGAAATGTCTACTTTTAAACAAACCAATTCAAATCGGAAAGAAATACTCTCTGCTTATGTAATCTGAAAGACGCATTTCTCTCTGTAGGCAAGCTCAGTATACTGCAAAGATGGCGAGGCAGCATCGTCAACTTCATCTTTGCAGCTGACACTAACTCAGAAAACACTGTTTTATTAATAAATAATTAAAATGTCTCCTTGCTATTTTTTTTTTCTGACACATTCATAATCATTACATTTGCCAGTGCTTTGAGGCATGCTTTATGCGTGCGCTTAGTTTAGTACTCTCCTCAGTATATATTTAAGTAATTAAATTAATATAAATGTGTGATTATCAACTAATGGCTTAAATGAATGACTAATAGTCCACTAGAAAAATCTTTAGTCGGGGGCAGCCTTACAAAAATACAAAAAAATACAAATATCGATATTGTTCAAGGCACTGTATCAAAGTTTGAAATTCCAGTATTGTGAGAACACTACCTTACAATGCTTTTTGTAGCTGAATTCTTCATTTATAACAATGTTTCAGATTAAGTGGAAGACATGTGGTTTACATGTTAAATAGCACTACAACATGTCATTGTCCACAACTTGAGGTATATCAAAAACCCATCAAATTACCTCTATTTCAAAACAATAATTATATTATAATTAATATTATAATAATTATATAATAATAATAATAATAATAACTTTTAACCAATGACTTTTGGTGAAAAAAACTGTTAAGATTGGTTAATTGGTTAATCAGTTAACCATCTACATCCTTAGTGACTATATTTACAGTACACCATGGCTTCAATTGCCTTATTGCTTTTATAAAATGGTTACATTAAGCACACAGATTAAGACGTTATTTAATTAAAGCTAATTTATAAAAATAGAACTCTTACGCTAGAAGATATAATCCCTGACATAAAACGTTTCTATGAAACAAAAAACTATATAGCCTTCCTGTAGCTCCAACAACTGCATTGACAGCAGCATGAATTGATAAAATGGTAACACTTTACAATAATATCTCATTTGTTAACTAACATACACTAATAATGAGCAATACATTTGTTACAATATTTATTAAGCTTCGTTAATGTTAGTTAATAAAAATCCAGCTGTTCATTGTTTGTTCATTCAAGTTCACAGCACATTAACTAATGTTAACAAATACAACATTTGATTTTAATAATGTACTAGTGAATGCTGAAATTAACATTAACTATCATTAATAAATTCTGAGTTCACTAATGAAACCTTATTGTAAAGTGTTACCGATAAAATGCATACCTGAAATGCATCTGTCAAATTCACAAATGTAAATAATAAATATATGATGTGGTAATAGCTCTTTCTTGTCACAGCTGTTACTTTATTGGAGTTTTTACTAGGGCTGGGACACTGTATTGACTAATCAAAAACCAGGACTGAAACTATGGGTTTTATAAACATAAACACATGTAATTTATCAACCGAAAAGGGTTATGAATGTCTGCAGCCATATATAAATATGCATTTATATCCACACATATAATTTCAAGCCGTCTGATTAAATGCATTACTGTGATATCCTGTGACCTGTATTTACTACAGTGGAACTAGTGATGCTCAAACGTAAGAAATTGCTGAAATAATTCATAAACTCGATTTACAAATTGCACATTTCACGTCAATGCAAACTGCAAGTAAATATGCAGTACAAAATGCATATCAAATTTAAGTTCATTGAAAAATCTGAGCATGGAATATGGGTCCTGAGGCCTGCTGGTTACCAAAAGGTTGTAGTTCAAACCTGCAAAGGCATGAACTATCACTTTCCCTCCTTTAACAAGAAACTTAACCTGGTTGTTCCGGGGCTAGTGGTCCTGTAATGATTATACTCCAAATTGAAACAGGTAACTTTGGTAATTATGTAATATAGTAATTATAGTAATTCATGACAAATTTTAGCATCAAGGTAGTTATCATTACAAGCAAGTTCTTAGAAACCAGTAGGAATCTAGACAAATTCTTAAAGTTTAAATTCAGCATCACTCACAAAATATGACTCAAGTGATTACTGGCTGGCATGTTTTGAATGGCCAACACATAAAGCATGATTCCACTGTTTTGCAAATTTACAGCGCATATAGCGTATTATTGTACTGTATTGTATGCATGTCGTGATTTATATTCCATTGTGCTGGCCTTAGTAGCAATTAACCAAACAAATTCATTTTAAAAGCAATAGCATAGTTCCAACAAATCAGATAAACTTACCAGCAGACAATCTGTGTTGATCTCTGATTTGGGATCCTTCAGCATAGCATCGATCTTCTCGAAGCGAGCTGTCAAACTTTCTCCAGCAGACATGTTCATAACTGATCCGATGGATTTGATTCAGACGTATGGAAGAAATGTGAGTTTACTAGCTAAGGTTAGCAAATGAACTCGCCAACTTCCTCTGCCCTCACAAAGCAATAAGCACTAGTTTGATCAAAGCAACGTTTTGTGTCTTACTGTCTTATTATCACTCTCGTTGAAACGTATACAACACCGAGAGATGACGAAAAGCCACATTTTCAAAAACAAAACAACAACAAAACAAGGTGTCGGATTAGTCCATGACAACTTGGCAAACACAAAAGCAGCAGCAACAGATTATACTGCGCTAAGCTAATTTAGCTTCTGGAGATATGTGGAGAACAAGCTCTTTTAAAACATACAAACAGATCATATCCACGCAAAAAGAAGTGATAAAATAAATGTTGCAGAGTTAGCATGCGGCCACATGAAATTAAGTTTATCCAGGCCTCTGTCCATAAATGCCTGCCAGGCCAAACGAGTCTGACAGCTGCAAAGTGAGAAGTGGCGAAAAAAAAAAACTTCGCCTTACAAATTTCGATCAGTTAAAACAAGATCCTGGTTAAAACGATCCTTTACAATTCTTCTGTAATAAATATCCCCTAGTCCGCACGCCGGCTTTTACTTTTCCAACAAGTATGTAATCCACTATGCTGTAACTATAAGGATAAATCAAGCTTTAATCGATGTTATTATTCAAAAAAAAAAAAAAAAAAAAAACTGGGTGCCCGATTTTCTCCCACTGCCTGACCAACATGTCCGCCTTCCTGTTGAAACACCCCGGAGTCAACTTCGAAACCTCTCCAACTGCGCATGTGCAGAAGCTCTCTCTCTCTCTCTCTCTCTCTCTCTCTGTCTACGCGAGTACAATGGCGGGTAGCAAACCTACGCGTTGTAGTAGTATCCGCTTGCAGAACGGCAGAGCCATCAGTTTAAGGACAGCAGCTCCAGGCCAGTCTCTACAATTGCTACAATATTTAAAGAAGATACTTTTAAATACGGTCACTTTTCAATTCGTACATGCATAATGTATCATAATACAGCATTTAAAAAAAAAAAAAAAACATGGTACAATGAGAATATAAAAGTGTTTCTCATTTGACTGTAAGACCTTTTGCGCTAGAGAAACAAGCACAAAAGGTAAAATTTGGATGAAATCTGAGAGCTTTCTGTCCCTCCATAGACAGCTACTATGGAGGACTAGGGGTGCCACTTAAAAATAAAAAGAAAAATCAATTAATTAATTTAATAATTCAAACATAAAAATGTATATAAATGATTCACTTTTTACATGGGCAAATTAATAGACATATTTAAAGTTGTTTATTTAATTCCTGTTTTTAAATGTAGTTTAATAAAACAATAAATTTGAAAAATCTTTTTTGAATGTATAAATAAATAGACAAATTTGAAATGGGATATTTAATTCATTTTTTAAAATGTAGATCAATAAAACAATAAAAAGTTCATTAGTAAATCATTTTAAATGCGCATTTAAATCGCTTTTTTTTAAAAGAATTTGTCAAATGCTTTTCTTTCTCTATTTACCAGTTGCTTTTCTTTGTCGGTTTGCCAAATGCTTTTCTTTATCCATTTGTCAATCGAGTGGTAAAATGCCATTGGACAGTACACACGTGGGAGCAACCAATCAACTTTCCCCTCAATTTGAAGAGCCAATCCTCTCTCACTTGTAACACTCACTGTCATTGGACAGTTAGTACGGTGACCGGGAGGGGACATGTTCGGTTCATTTAGTTTTGTCGTGGCCACAACATATAAACTCGTGGGAACGTGATAATGTCGTGGCCACAAGATCATTTTGTCGAGGTAACGATCCTTATGTCGTGGCCACGCGATGTAAAGTCGTGGCCTCGAGATCATATGTTGAGGGAACGACATAATTTCTCATGGCCACGAGTTAAATGTGTAAACAACCTGCGCAACCATAGCAACCTGGAATTATCACAAATGGACAATACCATAATATTTTTAATTAAGAATGAAAAATAAGGGTGGTATATATATAATAATAATAAACAAAATATTCTAAAATAGTAACACATTTTTTAAACTTAAACTCTGAATTAATTCGAATGCTGTCACAGGCACGAGGGGCTACAAGTGAAAACAGACGCTCATTTACAGAAATAGGTTACAGAAATACAGTCGTAAAGAATATTAATTAGATAAAGAAATATGGGAAATGAAGGGGAAAATAAAGCAAATAAATATACACAGGGTGCGATTTGTAGGGGGGGACGGGGGGATTTCCCCCCTTCTGGTCTATGTATCCCTGCCTCTGCTGAATTATCCCCGGTAGGGATAAAAAAAAATATCCCCCCTGGGTGATGCTACTCCACAAACCACCAACGGAGCATATAAAATACCAAAAATAAAAATATTTTTTTTTAAAACATCGCCAAATAAAACGCTGCGTTTATATAGAACTGTCTCTTTACCACCACAACAAACGGGACACTTTTCAGACGCGCATTTCGACTTCGCCTCAGCGCCAGGCGCAAGTCAAACAAGCGCGGAAAAGGTGCAGGTGACATCGAGTGAGCTTCAGTTGAACAACAGTGAACTGCGGTCAGATGATGTTAGTAAAACTCAGAAAAATGAACATGACTGTCCAATCAGCCGTTATACTGTGCTCGTGGTGCGCACTCAAGAATTGCATGAGCAAATGCGCCGGCGCGCGCTGCATAATTACTTTATTATAGCTTAAATAAAATTCAAAAGAAACTACTGTACGAGTAATGGCCGTCGGTGTTCTGTTAAGTCATGAAATTACCAAACATGCGATTAAAGCTGCCTCAAAACTGTGCATGCATTTGTTGACATGGTTTTAAAGCAATTGTTATCCCATTTGTTGGCCGTAAAACGTCCTAAAAATGCACATATGTACACCAGGAAAATCTACATTTTCTCGGGGGAGCATGCCCCCGTACCCCCCTAGTAAACTACATTTTCTGACCTTGGTAATTATGAAACCCTGTGTACAGCACAGCTTATATTCTATCTAATGAAATCTGAGGTAAACGTGTATAAATAAATGGGACCAAACGCGACTGAATGTAAAGGGTTGTGTCTCGTTATTCTATTAATAGCCTAACTACCGATTGATTTTGCATTTCTATCAGAAATTAAGAATTATTAGTGTCATTGTAGTGCTGCAAATATCTAAGCTATAATACTTCAAATCTTCCCCAAGTTAAATCAGAATTTTTATAATAGTATATAGCTCCACTGTGGTTTTTAACAAAAAAAAAAAAAAAACTTTTCAACCCCCCCCCCCCCCCCTCTCTGGTTTTTTCACAAATCGCACCCTGAATATACAGATGTAACTAATAATATAAAAATATTAAATAAAAAATAAACGATAAGTGAATGGATTTAAAAGACTGTTCGGTGGGATTAAAATGTACAACATATAAACATTGATTTATAATCTTCATTCGAATGCTGTCTGCAACATCGCGCGCAATACAATATAATATGCACTATGTTAATATAATAATTTCTTAATTCCGTTATTTTTCTTAATTATTATTATGGTATTGTGCCATTTGTGATAATTCCAGGTTGCGCAGGTTGTTTACACATTTAACTCGTGGCCATGAGAAAAATATATAGGCTAGTTCCCTCACCGTATGATCTCGAGGCCACGACATAAGGATGTCGTTACCTCGACAAAACGATCTCGTGGCCGTTCCCACGAATTACTAGGCTTGTTTGAGATGAGCAAATTCTGCGCAGAACCGATCACCGCGAGATGCATGCCGGTTAGAAATGTGTCCGAGGGTGGGCCGCCTTGCTCTGATGTCATGCCGACGTGTGTCAAAAACCTCTCGCGAGTGCGAGGCGGACGTGTCGGATTCTGCAGTCGAGCGCAGTTGCTCTCCACCGACTGCGCTGACCAAAAGCACGATGGGAAACGACTTGCTGACGACACAGCTTAAAGCTTATTGGTTTAAACAACCGTGATGTATTGATCTGATTTAAAATATTTGATTTTAAAACTCTAATATCATGTTTTTATGTGTAAAAATAATGTGTGAATATTCCCAAACTCTCTGACACAGTGATCTCTCTATGGGTTATGCGAACGTTGTCATTTATAAAAAAATATATATAAAAACATGTCTATAATTAAAGTAAAAATGATTGATACATCTTTCGAATGGAAACAAATAACAAGTACTTTGGGTGTATTGTTCATTATGTTTATTTTCATATAAAAGCAACAGAACTTAAATTACATCCAGTTTATCAGCAACACAGCGCACGAGTGTGAATCCCGCGATATCCGCCTTTGATCTCGTAGGTTCTGATCCACTACGAGAACAGAGAACTGTTCGTCTTGCCTGCACTTTTTTCACTCCTCCCCTAACTGCAGCCGCCTACTCTCGGCTGAACTTCAGGCGAGGCTAGGCGCATCTCAAACAAGCCTAATATCTTGTGGCCACGACATATTATCACGTTCCCACGAGTTTATATGTTGTGGCCACGACAAAACTAAATGAACCGAACATGTCCCCTCCCGGTCACCGTACTAACTGTCCAATGACAGTGAGTGTTACAAGTGAGAGAGGATTGGCTCTTTAAATTGAGGGGAAAGTTGATTGGTTGCTCCCACGTGTGTACTGTCCAATGGCATTTTACCACTCGATTGACAAATGGATAAAGAAAAGCATTTGGCAAACCGACAAAGAAAAGCAACTGGTAAATAGAGAAAGAAAAGCATTTGCCAAATTCTTTTTAAAAAAGCGATTTAAATGCGCATTTAAAATGATTTACTAATGAACGTTTTATTGTTTTATTGATCTACATTTTAAAAAATGAATTAAATATCCAATTTCAAATTTGTCTATTTATTTATACATTCAAAAAAGATTTTTCAAATTTATTGTTTTATTGTTTTATTAAACTACATTTAAAAACAGGAATTAAATAAACAACTTTAAATATGTCTATTAATTTGCCCATGTAAAAAGTGAATCATTTATATACATTTTTATGTTTGAATTATTAAATTAATTAATTGATTCTTCTTTTTATTTTTAAGTGGCACCCCTGGTCCTCCATAAGCTACAGATAGAAAATGGATTGATAAATACAGATAGATAATACAGTACACAACTGAAACTTTGATGCTCCAAAAAGTTCACAAAGAGATCGTAAACTAATCGATATGAATTGAGTTTAGTCTAAATATTCTGAAGAGACACATTTGCTTTATGTGATGAACAGATTGAATTAGATATAATCATTCATCAACTCACACATCTGTTGTGGTAAACAGAAGCTCAAGCATGCTTGCTTGACAAGGTTCATTCTCGTGTGCAGCACGTTTGAGCTTACGCAAGAGGTTTGTTCTCACGCATCAATCAGGTTCGGTTGAGCTTCTGTTTATGTTCATTGATCAGTGTTTATATCTGAATACAAACCTAAATTAAATCTTTTCATCATACAGTAAGCAATCAAGTCTCTTCAGAAAATTTGGACTAAACCACTCAATTCATATGGATTAGTTTTACATTCTCTTTATGAACTTTTTGAAGCGTCAAAATTTCAGTTGCATAGGCTGTCGATGGAGGGACAGAAAGCTATCATATTTCATCAAAAAGGTATTCATTTGCATTCCGAAGATGAACAAAAGTCTTACAGGTTTGGAACAACATGAGGGTGAGTAATTAATGACAGAATTTTCATTTTTGGGAGAACTAACAATTTTAGCAGTAGCTCTCTATATTTCTGTGGCATCTCTGTCGAAGAGTAATTAGCTGGTGAAGTGTATTTACTTATTGTAGAGTTAACGAACATTATCATGAGCATTGTAATGTTTAAAGCGGATGACATAAATGTCAGTAGACCGGGAAGATTTAAAAATGAGCGGTTCATTCATAAAGCCATAAGATCTTACCTTCAAGCTGTGGAAATACAAACCGGAAAACAGAAAAGGGGCAGGGCTACATAAGGTGTATAGAATATGGAAGCAGATCAGTCTCATTAATAATTCACGCAAAAAACACGATGCACACATGTGTAGCCAATTTCACATGCATGAAACCAAATTCACGTGCACAAAAAACAATTCACATGCGTGTAAAAATATATATATTCATAAAAAGCAATTCACATGCACAAAATATAATTATATATTTATAAAATACGTTTCACAAATGCAAAACAAAATTCATAGATATACAACTGTGCACAAAAAAAATCTAATGTTTAAAATTTTGAGTTTATCCTTGAATGTGAATGTGCAAATCATCATTCGCGTGTGAATCGCCTTGGTTTTGTGTGCGTGTATTTTAAAGCCTTCCCTGGCAGCGCTCTCCTCCCACCTGGATCAGTCGTAGTCTTTAGCCAATCAGATTTAAGATTATCAATTGACCAATCATAATCACGTGAGGGCGTACCTACCTGGGTGTTACATCATCAGCTTTCGAACACAGTTAATGTCCGGGCTGAGTACTGGGGAGAGGTATGTGCAGTTTGATCTGTTAATTTCTGTGTTTACTGAAGTTAAAGAAGTTAGAGATGAGTTGAAGCAATAGTTTATTAACTAGATTAGCAACTGCTCTGGTAATCAGATGTCCCATATTTTGTCCAACAGGAAGAGGAAATTATGCTTGTTGTCTTGTATCTTAGCGGCAGGTACGGAGCTCCTCAGACAGCTCTCTCAGTTACAATCACGCAAATGGTTGCAAAATAATCATCTGGGTGGCCAGTACCCACCCTAGCTCCCACTTAGCACTGGCCTCATCGAGATTGTTCTTTAAATAGTGAATAGACCTATTTTTATGCGCACTCATTGTTTAGTGATGACAATATTTGTACTTGCCATTTGTGCAACAGTATGCAGTGTTAAATTCTTACACACTAATTGTTTCCCTGCATTTTTCAGGATTACACACCTTTGACATCTGGATAGCAGTCACAAACATCTTAATTCATGTTGTTTCTTTATTCTCTTTTACACTTATATCCAATTTTCGTGTACTTATGTTCTGTGCTGTATTATCATCTCAAGGTTTTTAATGTCACAGGACAATGTCATGAAGCATTAATTTAATTTTATTTAAAGGGGCTCTATGTAAGATTTTTACTTTAATAAAGCATAAAAATAACCCAATATGTTTGCAGATATTTAGGAAACATGCTAAGTTCACCTGTTTGTTTCTCAGAAAAACATTGCTACAGCCAGATATTCTACTTTGAAAATGTGCATTCCGTGTCGGAACGTCTGTCTTTGTTTTGGTCTGTGAAAAACCATGTGCTGCCAGTTTATCCAATAGTATTTCGACATCACAGGTTGCCAGGTGGCGGAAAACACGGGTATTGCAACCATGGAAACCAACAAACAAACTGGGTCAGAGAATCGCAGATTCTACTTGACCTAAAAGCCTCTGAATCCATCTAAATATCTCTATGAACAACAGCATATTAAAACAGATAAATCAACTCATCAGCTTACAGTGTTTAAGTCTCCTCAGCTTTCATTGTGAATTGCGCTCCCTATTGTTGCTGGCAACCGCATCTTTGAACGAGGGGGCGGGCCAAACAATATTTTAAATTTGGACTGCAGTACCTATTTTGAACACTGGGTGTCATTCCTACATAGAGCCCCTTTAATTATACTTAATTTTACTTGCAGTTTTTATAAGTGATCACCCATATGAAAAAAACCTGTATGTTTCATATACAGCAACCATATATATTCTTTACTCAAATCAGCCAGAATTTCCTTATGTGTTTCATATAAGTCCACTACATGTCATATACAAAATCAGACCGATTATGGCCACTTTCATACTAAAAAGCACACATAAAACGTATATGGGATTTTTAGGTCATATATGAATACTGCAAAATTCTTATGAGTTTTACATGACAACAGTATGTAATAGTATATGATTTTAGTAGAAAATGTTTATGAATATCAGTAAATTTCCTATACAAATCATTTAAAATTCTTGATTGAATTATATGCAAGTCATATAGGATTCATTTAAATTTTGCATTATTTGCTCATATGAATTTTATACAGATTATATATGTTTTTAATAGGTAAATTGTGTGTCTGTTCTTCAAACTTTATATGTTTCCACCTAATTCCTCATATCTCTACATATAATTATCTTACATGATTTCTGTAAATATTACAATATCTCTGCATATACAAATCATATATGATTTCAGTCAATTACTTGCACAAATTTACATTAGAAATACTTTTATTTCAACACAATCAACAAGACAATCAAATTATACTCCACAAGAGTAATTTAAAATTACAACTTGATATCAAACTGAACTTTGCGAAGGCAAAACACACACACACACACACACTCCAACAACAAAATACCTTGAACACACTGTCACGGCTATCAATCATCAAAGACCATTAAGGTTTTCAGATATTTTTGTGTTTTCTTCCCTCTAATTTCAGTAAGTTTGGCATTATTTGCTGTACCAATGCTGGCAGGCACCACATGAAGACACTTTCTGCAACGTTGCTCCTGTGAGACAAACAAATAAAAGGCAAAACATTGATGATGTTAGGAAGCAAAGTGGCCCACAGTCCATGACTACAGATCAAGTTAGACAAATCAACAGCAGCATGTTTGGGGATCTGGACTTCCAAATAAACCAGAAAGTTGTGAGTTTGACAGGAATTGCCACTATTGTGGCATGGAGCAAGAAACTTGAAAGGATTATTTCACTTTAAAATTAAAATTATCCCAAGCTTTACTCACCCTCAAGCCATCCAGGGTGTATATGACTTTCTTCTTTCTGATGAACACAATTGGAGAAATATTAATAAATATCCTGACGCTTTATAATGGCATGCCAGTGATAGTGATCAATGAGTATAAGGCTGAAGAAAGTGCCTCCATCCACATCCATCTATTATAAACGTACTCCACACAGCTCTGGGGGCCTAATAAAGACCTTCTGAAGCGAAGCGATGCGTTTGTGTAAAAAAATATTCATATTTAATAGGGGTGTAACGATACGCTCAGGTCACGATACGATACGTATCTCGATACGGAGTTCACGATACGATACGTATCACGATATTTTGAACAAAATGAAACTGAAATTCAAACAAGATTTATTAAAAAAACATTAACAAATTTCAATAATTTTCCTTGTTGTACATACAAGATCACATTTCAATAAAATAAATAAATATAAAATTTTAATAAAAACCTTCTGTATTCAAATTAACAGTTGAATAGGGCTGTCTGTCACTGAAATTTTTTTTTTTAAATTTAACATGAACTTAGAATTATTAATAGGGGCCGTTCACATATCGCGTCTAAAAACGCGTGGAAGGCGCGGCCGCACCGCTTCTCCTTCTTTCCAAAGCGCTTGCGCTCCCGTGGCGTCGGTCGTTGCTATGCAACCATGAACTGAGCTCTCCAAGAGGATCAGGATGTTTCTGCAAAGGATAAATGATTTCTAGCCCTTGCATTAGTTTTACTACGAGATATATTGATGGAGATAAGATATAAAAACCACCATGTACAGCTATGATCAGCTGTTCGGCTGAGCTTTTGATGTTTTGTTACGGAAAGGCCATAGCTGATCGGTTGATTCTTGTCACACGACCTGCGGTGCGCTTGCGGCATTCTGAGAAGTTGAGAATTGCATGCGCGTCGATCCCATTATGAGCGCGCCTGCCGCGCGGCTACATTTGAAAATAATAACTGACTTGCACGCGGAAAAGACGCAATATGTGAACGGCCCCACAGAACTTCTTAAAGCAAAGCATCGCATATGGCGTTCCGAATGGCTCAAATATATGATGTTGCAACATGCACTCATCTCACTGAACGTCACGTCTGCGTCTGCCGAACGTGACGTCTGCGTCTGCCACATTACAGTTCGACTGCCTGGACGTGACGTCTACGTGACGTCTGCGTTTGCTGCAAGGGTTTCCCTTTGCACATTCCATACACTAATTTGAGCTTTATTATACCTATTCATTCTCTATTATTGTTTACACTTATCCTCATTGGAAATAATATTTAACGTTTTCAAGTCCATTCATTATTTTTAGCATGCAAGCCACCCATGCAGCTTTGTTACTACAAAGTGCCTACTTTCAATTTTATGATAAAATATATCGGCCTAGAATAAAAGTGTTTTTACGCTCTTTAATTTGAGACAATTCGCCAGGATGAATCAATGACGTTTTCCTCTAATATTTGCAGCAAAAAATAAACATGAATATTTGAATGCATGTTAAAAAAATCAGAACAATTTAATACGAACCACTGTCTCATGCAATTGATCAGTCAGTTTCAAAAAACGTGGCACTAATGCCGCTGTGTGATATTTGTACTGAATGAAAACAATTTTCGCACAGCGGCCAAAAGAAAAAAATGAATAAAAAAATAAATAATAAAAAAATTGTGAGGGGATATTTGAATTATTTGTTAATAAACTAGTGTTTTCTGATTGTCACAAAGATGAATTTGACGATCTTGACTCATCTCCTCAACTGGACGCCCTTTAGATAAAAATGCTTCTTTACGGATTACATAGGCTAATAAGAGTTTGTTTTCTATTTGAATTATTTCATTTTAAAGTAGTAATTTAAAGCATTTTATAGATATTTTTATCATCTATGAGGCAACTATTCGCTTAGTCTCGGTTCATTTTTGTGAAGACTTCCTTCTTAAGCCAGAGACGCGAAATGTTTATATATATATATATATATATATATATATATATATATATATATATATATAATTTATTTATTCATTCATTCATTTATTTAGCTTGGTTGTTCCTTAAAATAAAAAAAAATAAAAAAATTAAAAAATAACTTGATTTTAACAAACATAGAATGTTCCCAAAATATTTCTAAATTAACTAAAGAAACGAAAAGAAATTGACCACCTTACCATTAAAAAACAAAACTGAAATATTGTAATGGCTGCACATCAGCTGTGTTTGGGAAAGAGAGAGAGAAAGACAGACTCGGCTAAAATATAGTCTGATTATGGTTATGGCTAAAAATCCCAGAAAATATCGAGATATCATTTTTGTCTCTATCGCACACCTTTATATAGCCTATTTAATTAATCTTTGCTTGTTTGGTACACAATCCACTGATCATAAAGCTTAAAAAAAACTTATATTAGGTTTTCTCAACGATATCTGGTTGTCCTGCATCTTCAATAAACAAGTTAAAGTTAGTCCATAATGCAGCTGCTAGAATTCTTGCCAGTAGTTTTTACTTCTATTCATGACTTCTTTGTTAACTTATCTGTTTTCTTTTCTTCTTGTGGCTACTGAAACTATTTATTTATTTACATACTTGTATAAGCACCCAATCATTTATTTTTTGTCGGATAAAATAAATTAAACATGATCCAACGACGCCATCTATTGGTGAGCGAGTGCCAGCGTCGTTGTTTAGCTCTATTTTCATTTTACGCATCCATTAACGATTCATTTCACGCAACGATAAGGATCGAGGACACGACAAATAAATAAATAAACAAACAAAATTGGTGAATCATTTATATAAGGTTTTATTTATTTATATATTGAAGGGGCGGGTCTGGTTAATATTGTTATTATAATATTGTTACAATTTAAAATAATGGTTTTCTATTTTAATATACTTTACATTTATTTCTGAGATGCAAAGCTGAGTTCTCAGCATCATTACTCCAGTCTTCTTTGACGCATGATCCTTCAATGTCAACGTCAGAAAAAATCGTGCTGCTTAATATTTTTCTGTGATATTTTTACAGGATTGATTGATGAATACTGGCAGATTATTATTCAAAATATAGAAATCTTATCAATTTAACATTATTGCTGAATAAAAGTTAACATTTTCTTTTTAAAAAAGAAAGGACATGATAAAATAATATTAGAATCCTAATTTATATTTTAAATGTAAAATATAAGAAGAGAGGTGCTTGAAAAACTGAATATTAATCAGGCATAATGCATTTTCCATGTAGGCTATTTTATTATTATTTTACAGCAACAGTCTCAGATCTGATACCCCAAATGTAAAAAAATTCAAAACGGATTTCATAAAACTAAACGACATGAGTATACCTATAAGCAACACAAACTTCGCTAAAACATTGCTTTTAGGCTATACCTACTTTTTATGTTATCTTTATACTTTTACAATTTAAAAAAATAAAATAAAAAGTCTAAATTGTTATATATTACTATATTTATATTTAATATGCACATAATTAATGTATATTAAGTTTGCCGGGGAAAAGTTGCACTAAAAACTGACAAAAAAAAAAAAAAAAGTCAGATGCAGACGTCACGTTGCAAGTCAGACGGAGATGTCACGTCCATTGAGAGCAGTGAATGAAGTGCAGGTAAATTGTGCATTGGCTCACACACTGCACTGAGCCGTGTGAGGACCGTGTTCTGATACGTGTTAGCGAAAAAATAAATAAATAACTAAACTGCTACACGTAAATCACGCGTGAACGTCCGACTCTACACTTCACTGCCACACGTGATTTACGTGACGTCTGCGTGACGTCTGCGTCTTGAAATGAATGGATTTAATAGCAAAAAATTAAGACGTCAGTGAGACGTTCAGTGAGACGAGTGCATGTTGCAAAGTCATATATTTGAGCCATTCGGAACGCCATAATCGCAAGCGTCTTTTGCTTTTCTGTGAGCACAGCTGTTGCTGTGCACTGCGGTGAAAGAAAGCCACGACTTTTCTCACGCAACCATGCAAGAGACTGACATGAGAAACGTTTAAACCTGCTTGCAAGATTCAATGTGTGCCCGAAACACTTACTGAACTAGAGAGCTGATTGAGACACACCATCTACGATAAATCGTTACACCCCTAATACTTATAGTAATTTAAAAATGTGGTAGCATTGGATCTGGACAGGAAGGATAACTCTGGGAGTTGGAAGGGGTGTGTCGTGATTCTGCCTTCTCACATCGCGATACAGGTTCGTGGACCTGCGTATCGCGATTTCGGTTTCATATCGCATATCGTTACAGCCCTAATATTTAAACAAGTTATGAAGTAAAATATCTAGCTTCCACCAGACCGCCATCCATATTCAAGTTACGAAGAAAGTGTAAAACTCTTGCAGTTCACAAAGCTTACACTATGTCCTACACTTTCCCTAATAAATTACGGAAAAAACTAACTGACGTGATGCCAATTTACACTTTCTTCGTAACTTGAATATGGATTGCGGTCTGGTGGAAGCTAAATATTTTACTGCATAACTTGTTAAATATGGATTTTTTTAACACAAATGCATCGCTTCGATTCAGAAGACCTTTATTAAGCTCCTTGGAGCCGTGTGGAGTACGTTTATGATGGATAGAGGCACTTTCTTCAGCCTTATACTCATTGATCCCGTTCACTGCCATTATAAAGCTTGGATGCATCAGAATATTTATTAATATTTCTCAGATTGTGTTCGTCAGAAAAAAGAAAGTCATATACACCTAGGACAGCTTGAGGGTGAATAAAGCTTGGGCTAATTTTCATTTGAAACTGAACTAATCCTTTAACCTAAACTTACTCCCACTGGATCACATTGAATATAGTAATAACAACAACAACAACAACAACAACAACAACAGGGTTTCAGCACTTCATTGACTAGATAAACTAGTACACTACCTGTGCTTTTGGAAGTGCAAAGACAGTAAAAACTACTAAAGTAATCCACCAAACAGTTTGATAGCTGGCTGCTGATTCACCACAACAGTAAAATAACTAGTATGTGCATTTTCTTACTTTTTGTTGTCATTTCTCAATTTTTTGTTTTCCTCCATTTTTTCAGCCTCTTCTGAGTCTCTGTTGAGGTTGTGCTTGATACCCATCAACAGTCATTCATCTCTGTGGTTTGGGAATCACTGTCCTTTTCCTTTCAGTCTGTCAAGAAACAAGAAACAAGAGATGGAAATGATACACATTCATTTTCTTAGATATTTGTTTTCTTTCCTCAATAAATGTAAACAGATAAACATAAATGACTGTACCTGAAGGGGAGGGAGGCAGATCTCAAAGGAGATGTGTTAATACTTTATTTTAAAGTTCCACAATTATGCATGTGTTATGCACATACACACTAGTAATTAATGATTAACTTAAATAGGCTAGTATGGGCATAAGTATGGGCGTAAGGTACTTCAATTAAATAAACTGAACAATAAGAAGCTAGTAACTGTGTTTAATCAGTGATGGTTTAGTTATAAATTGCTAAAAGTGTGTAACAAAATGTGTAACAGGCTGACGCGTCGACTTCAGAAGCTCCACTTTCAGTGCACTCATTCACATTTCCAGTTAGATCAATGGATTTTCTGGAGAAACTGTCTTGTCCGTCTTTGCTGATCTGCTCTGACTCGCTCTCATCTGCTCCCGCTGAAAGCAGCGCCGGCGCGACCAGTGGGCGGGACTTATGAATGCGCCGCTACTATTGGCTCTTAGGGGTGTCTCTCATTGCAGCACGAATCAGTGATTGGATGAATCTCTTTTTCTTCTAGAATTTGTTTTCCTTTTCTTAGGTTACCCGGGTTACACATCAATTAATCTGGGCCAGAATCAGATCTGATTTCAACCTCTTTTTAACCCTTGTGCATTCAAAAAAAAAAAAAAAAGTTACACTTAGGTCCATAATGGACAAAATGTCCATGCCAAAAAACTGTCATAGAAATATGATTTATTAATATTTTTTTTCCACTTTCACTGATGTCAATTTTTTAACCAGCATCTGTTCTTTCCATAGATACCAAACATTCATTAATTTTAAGAACTTTAACCCTTTAAATGCTGTTTTGTTTACATAATGCCATAGGTGTTTTTTTTATGAACAAAATTAAAAATAGTAGTTTATTTTCATAAACTAAATGCTAAGCAGATTTTTTTTTCTTTGCTTATTAGATTCTTGGGTGGGTCAATGAAGAACAACAACATTAATTTTGAGGCATTTATATTTTTTATGTAGTGTCAGATTTTTTACAAAAACTAACACTTAGGTCCATAATGGACAAAAATGTCCATGCCAAAAAAACTGTCATAGAAATATGATTTATTAATATTTTTCCACTTTCACTGATGTCAATTTTTTAACCAGCATCTGTTCTTTCCATAGATACCAAACATTCATTCATTTTCAGAATTTTAACGCTTTACAAATCGGTTTCTTTACATCCTCGGCTTCTAATGCACCTGTGTGCTCACTGTCAGTGGGCAACACTAGCTTCAGAGCTTCCTCTGCTGAGTAACGTCTATTCAAACAATGAAATGATCAACCCCTCAAGCACCACATATTTATAGGTTTGGCTGTGGGGACACCTGTGTGAACTCAAACTTTGTATAAAATCTACCAGACTAAACAATCAGCATTTTCTTGTGGTGAAAACTAAAACAATGTGTTTAGGCTTCTGAACTTCTACTTCAAATTCAAGCACACCTTTTATCTCCGTACAAAAACAATAACAAGTGAAAAAGTGCAATCAAGGGTTAAGATGCATGTTTGGGTGAAAAAGAAAAACCTCAAAGCTCATTAACATTCTTTGACCTTTTTCATACTCATTTCACACATGGCCCTATGACCCTGCCAAGGGTGTGACTCATACATGGAGTGGGATTTTTGATTGCCAGCACGATATAATTTCTTTTAAACTAATTACACACATTAAATTTTCAGTAAACACATGCAAACTACACTCTGACATCCTTACCAATATACCCACACAATTATAGCTGCATTATTTTTCAAATTGACTCTATAATAGACTATAATATGCATAAGCAGAAAACACAAATAAAGCAAGTATTTCTTTGATATGCCAAATTTGAAAATATGGCACAATCTAGTAAAAAAATGGTAAAAATGTAAAATTTGAAGCCTTGCCAATAGAATGAATGCCTATTTGCAAATATTGTATCATTTTATAGTCAAATGGCCCTGGGTTAAAAAATTCAATGTGGACATTTTTATCCTTAAGGTCGTGAGTGTGAGTATTTTTTGTACGGAGGGTAAAATTGATTTTTTTTGAAGGAAATGAGGGTAAAATATTAAAATTCCAATAAAAATAAACACCTGAGCCAAAATTCATGTAGTTGGCATTAACAAAGGCACACTTATAACAAAAAACAGACTTTAACAAGGGTTAAAGTCTTTTGGCTCAATGTTGCCATAATTGTTACAGCCACACCAGTTCATTTGAGTGCGTGTGTAAACTTCTTGCTGTTTTTTGCATAGTGCATATTCCTGCAGAGCGGCTGGATTCTTGATTTTCTTGATTATTTCCCATTTGTAAAAACTTGCTGTTTTATAGTCACAGTAGTGTGGGGTGGATGTGTCTGTTTTGCACTTGATATTTTAGAGCGTGACCCCTTCATTGTTGTGCACTTTTTTCTGCACAGTGGTTTATTTGTAGTTTGTACCACCAAAAGATTCTCAGAGTTTTTGTGTGTTTTCGTATTTCCCATTAATTTCCTATGGCAGTCATTTTTAACCGCGAAGGAGCCAAGTGTGACTTTTTCTCCTGACCCTTTAACATTTTTTAATCATGTCCATGATTTTTGTGTTCACATAGCTAATGCGACTAAAGTCACCAAGTGTCATCCCACGTTAAAATGTTAATCTAATTAATTAGTTTTGTAATTAAAATGTTAATTTTATACACATATGTTTTATACACATCTTAAGAGATATGGTGTACATTCATAGGCCTATTAAATTTGCATTATTGTCCTATGTTTTTACATCATGAAAATCTGTAAGACTTTAGTTATATGTGGGACATATATGACATATAGGATTGAAAATACATAAATATTATGCAATTTGTATATGCGGTTTTTGCAGCATATATGTCCCTTATAGTATTCTGTTGGAACATATAAGAATCACATATGTTTTTAACAAAACTTTTCCATATGGGCAGACAATGACATACTGATCATAGAGATGCAATTGACATCATGCAACTAAGATTACTCACTGAACTCTGTTCAGTTATCTAGTTAAAAGCTTATTTTTCAGGCTAGACGAGCCAATGCGCATGTGCAGTCCTAAGCAGGTTTCCATGGGAACCGGAGCCTCTAACGGCAGCTGCATTGCGTCCCAAACAACGCACTATACACTATGCACTTATGCACTATGTACTTATGCACTATGCACTCATCCATGTAGTGTGTGAATTGTATAAGGTTATTTTGTCATTTAACAACGGAGTCTGATACCCTCTCCCCCTCTGCTACGAATCAGCAGTTCGGAGCGCCAAAGTCACGTGATTTCAGCAGTTTGGTGGTTTGACACGCGATCCGAATCATGATTCAACACAAAAGATTCATAACGTTCCAAAGCTTAATGAAGCAGTGTTTTGAAAGCGGCCATCACTATATAAGTCGTTATTTTGTTTTTTTTGGGGCACCAAAAATATTCTCGTCGCTTTATAATATTAATATTGATCCACTTAAAAAAACAGAACTAGCGTCGCGTTCGTTCCGTAAGTTGAATAGGGAAGGTGTAGAACATACAGCATAAGCTTTTTGAAGAATACGGAAGGTGGCCTGGCAGAAGCCCATGCGAGGTGATCATTTGTGTTTATAAAACATATACTTTTTTTTTTTTTTAAATAACCGATCGTTTCGCTAGATAAGACCCTTATTCCTCGTCTGGTATTATTTAATGCCCTTCGAAGCTGCACTGAAACTGTAATTTTTACCTTCAACTGTTTGGTACGGGGCCAACTGAAGTCCACTATAAGGAGAATAATCCTGGAATGTTTTCATCAAATTTCTTTTCGACTGAAGAAAGAAGGACATGGACATCTTTGATGACATGGGGGTGAGTAAATTATCAGGAAATTTTTATTTGAAAGTGGACTAATCCTTTAAGCTTTATTTGAGAAAACTGTTACTGATCAATTACTGATCAATCTGTAAATTTACTAACAAAGTGACCATGCACATTTACTGTAATTCTGCATAATAGTAATTTTTTTTTTCCCAAATCATAAGTTTAATATGGTCTGTTACATATATTTAATCGGCTGCTGTGCCAGTATAATGATATGATTTATTATCAACGTGTGTGGAAGTGTCTGTTGCTAATATGCTTTGGTGCATTGTGATGCGTCAATTTGCATTCAATTTTGTTGGTTTTGTGGCCAGTTGTCACCATATTCCACTTAAAGTGACACACCGATTGCGTGATGATGCAATTTTTTGTAATGATGATTTGCATTTTATTAGTTTTTGTTTAATTTTGGTGATAACTCTCACGTTCACTCTGATGTTTGCTTGTGGCATTTCTTGTCAAAGGTAACATCCAGTATTATAGAAGAGGACACAGTAAGCAAGGCTGATTTTAGACTTTGTTCACTTTTTCCCCAACGAGGGAAGGGGGTGAGAGGGCCAAGGTTCGAGAGTCACTGTTTGCTACTGAGGTCATTGCACCATATGCCCAGCCCACTGCCATTCCTTCGCCTACTGGCTACACCCGACAACAAAAGCAAATAGAACCCATTCTAATCACTGATGCTGTCTACAATGGATACAGTATGCAGATACCCGTTAAATTTCTGACGTACTCCTCATGCTTGAGTATGCTGACAACAGAACAAATGGAAGAGTAAAAGAATGCTTGCTTTGATGCATCCTGTTTAAACAGCTTGTTTGCTTCTCTGTACAGACTTCAGAGGGTCCCCAGCATCAGGAACAAGTGGAGGGTTAATTTTCATTTGCATCCCAGATTGCACTGGAGGATTAAATGTTTGTTCAGAGCTTTTGACTATAGATTGTTTTGTAAACAAGGCACTGTGTAATGGAGAACTTACACAGAAACTCTCTTGCAGCCAACTGCATTGGATCTGACAGATACATTGCTGTATTCCATACAGCTACAAACCATAAGTAAACAATTTGAAAATGCTTTTATCTGTAAGTGATGGTTTTATATGGATAATGTTTTCAAAACGCTTACTCATATACAGTAGCTGGGGCTGTTATGTTAAAGGGAAGCACGAGACAGAACAGCCATTTGCCAATCATAACAGTGTCCGTTTACTGTCAAGCCTTAAGTGAGATGCCCCCATAAATCATTCTGCTTATATATGTTTTTTTTTTTGTTGTTTTTTTGTGTAAAAAAAAAGAAAAGTGAATAACATTATAAGTGAACTTCAAAGAACATTAAAAAAAAAAATCCATGTCAGGGTCCCTTTATTAAATAAATTAGTTCCCCATATAATGAAATATTACAGACAACAGCAAAGCGGTTTGTCATGCTGTTCTGTTGTCAATAACTCTGCCCCTACTTCCATCCAGTGACTGCTGGCCTGGCACTGCTGTTGTCCAGAAAATGCTGGCACTGCGGGTTTGCATGTTTAGGTTCATACTGCTACTCTACTGGGGTGTTCAACATCAGGGCTTTATGTAATTCCATTTACTACAATAATAGCAAAAACACACACTATATCTTTTGTTCTAACCCTGTATCTTTAAAGTCAGCATGAAATGGTAGTTGTGAAAGTCTTTTCTTCCCTATTATGACTTGTATCCAAGTAAAATGGCTTCTCAAACAAGAAAAATTGTAGCGCAGGATTTGATTTTGTCCATCCAGAATTGATTATACGGTTGTTGTTTGCTATTACTTTGATTTCATTTGAGTGATAGGTTGCTGGAGGGGAGAGGTTATCGTCACACCCTTGCGCTGGTCCACACATCCTCATTCCCTTATTTGTTCACCCATCCCCCAAATCCCCTGCAAACTCCATCCTTGTTCCAGCTCATACATCCTATCATGCATGGTCAACATTAAAAACATCACATTTATCTGACATTAATCTTGAAAAGGCACTTCTCTTCTGTATTTTCCTTTAAGAGCCTTCATCTTAACTGATTTCTGTATGCTGTAATAGTTCTCCCTTTGTTATCTGTGTCCCACTTTTGGCACAAATCACAAATATTTATTCTAATTAATGATTTGGCCACACCTTTTCCAAAGGGAAGTTCCATTATTTCATCATCCTTTAATTTCAGTGATCTCTTTGCAATCCTATCTGCTGTCTCATTGCCCTCCACACCAACATGAGCAGGAAGCAAACAAAAGTTTAAATTTTTTCAATTCCTTCTATTCTCAGCATTATCATAAATATTTTCATCATCCAAATCATCTCTTATTGTTTTAAAAGCTGTAATAGAGTCAGAACAAATGACATCTCTCAGGCCTTACTTCTTTGATACATTGTTGAGTTTTGATCCAAAACATAATTTTGGTTGAGATTGAAATTTCAATGTTTAAAGTGTGTTGGATCAGCATTGAAAGTCTGGTGAAACACATGGGTGGAGACAGTGACATTGAACTAACAGTGATTTGAACTTGATGACCACAAGATCCTGCAGGTGTGTCTCTGCAGAACACTAGTGGGTGTTTTCCAATCAGTGGAGTGTTTTCAAACCATCATCGGCATTTTCAACCACTTTACCTGATTTGCTCTAATCCACTGAGGCCTTGGTTTACGGGTGGGCCTTCAAGATTTTTGCAAGTCTGTTGAAAAATGATTGAAAAACACTTATTGGCCACTGATTGGTAAACGTCCATTTTGGTGTTGCATGTGCACTTCTCAGTAGTCTAATTGATGCTTCCTCATTAGAGAGAAAACACAGGTGCATCCTATAAAAAAGTCTTGTGTTGAACCACCTGACATGACTTCTCTAGCACAGTTTTAAACAATAGGCTTGTTTGAGATAGTAATTTTTAAAAACAGCACTGTGCAGACCGTATGACATCAAAAAACCGCAAGAGCGATTGGAGAGACTACTTATGCTTTTAAAATCTCTCTCGCGGTACTTTGATGTCATACGTCGATCGGTCTGCACAGTGCCGATGCATCTCGAACAAGCGCATCTAATGGTGCATCTACTTTATTATTTCTCTGTTCCTTTGTGTAACGAAACGCTAAGTCTCGCTCCGTAGGGGAAATGGAAAATGTTACCCTGGACGACTTGAGAGTGGAAGGATCTTGGTCCCCCACTCTGGTGCTTTGAGTCTCAATTATACACAATATGTGAATATGTTTTACCTTAGACCAGTGGTTCCCAAACCTGTCCTGGAGGACCCCCAGCCCTGCACATTTTGTATGTCTCCCTATTTCTGACATACCCATTTCAGGTCTTGCAGTTTCTACTAATGAGCTCATGAGTTGAATCAGGTGTGATAGATGAGGGAGACATACAAAATGTGCAGGGCTGGGGGTCCTCCAGGACAGGTTTGGGAAGCACTGCCTTAGACTATTATGACATATATATATTACAGGAATAGGTAGTGTGGGCTTCAGGTCAGTAAATGTCAACACGGTGGCTTCCTGAAGTATAGATATGTGATATAAAGTGACAACTCAAATTCACGTTCCCACCCTCCTAAACCTGACAGTCTAAGTGAGACGCCCCTACACCAAGGTAAGTAATAACCCTCAAATGTATTGCTTTTAACAGTAATTTATTCTTTCTTTCCTTAGGAAACTGTATTTTTGTCTTTGTATCTTGTCTCAATGGAATGAAATAAAATGAAAATAAAAAAACAAAAAAAAGGTTTCTTGGAATTTCTTTTGAATATTGGTACACCTTGCAAAAGGTAAACAATCTCAAACTGTAAAATACTTCAAATATAAATTTCACAAAATTATTTTCAATACCAGTTTCCAAACTGCTTATCAAACACTGGACAGTCCACAAACTCTTCAAGTTTTAACTTAATAACTCTTTTCAAATAACTCCTTTCACTTAACTCATTTCACATAGAAAACACTATGGACTTCACTCCAATGACTCTTATGAATCAGTTAATGATTCAATTTCCTTTTGATTCAGTTCACATGGACACGGTTCAAATTGACACTCTCAGTGCATTTTAACACTCAGTTCGGTTCAATCAGTATCAGTAAAGTGTGTGTGTGTGTGTAACGAACTCCAAAATGGCACTCAGGCACGGGGCGCACGCAACTCACTAAACAGCGTCTGGCTTATAGTGCTTCTCGGGGTTTCAGAAGTAAAACTTGATCGTGACGATCTCAGTCTCTTCAAAAGTGCAAAAATACTCAAAAAAAATAAAAAATAAAAAATAAATCACTCCGTAGGAAGACTGTAGTTCAGTTCAGAAACACTCGCGCACTAACAAGTGCACTTCAGTAACTCGCAGGAAGAAATCAATGTCTCTCGCTCTGTAAGACAGTTCACGGGTGACTTGTAGATTGAGACTCTAGTAAAGTGCAAAAATACTCAAAAAGAAATCACTTCGTAGAAAATTAGAGCAGTTCAAAAACACATTCTTGCGCACTGACAAGTGCACTTAAGCAACTCGCAGGAGGAAATCGATGTCTCTTGTTCTATAAGACAGTTCATGGGTGACTTGTACATTCAGTCTCTAGAAAAAGGCAAAAATACTCAAAAAGAAATCACTTCGTAGAAAATTACAGCAGATCAAAAACACATTCTCGCGCACTAACGAGTGCACTTAAGCAACTCGCAGGAGGAAATCAATGTCTCTCGCTCTGTAAGATAGTTCACGAATGACTCGAAAAAAACAGCAGAAATCTCAAAATGCCCAGTCGAACAATGCAAAAAAAAACAACAGTGTTCTTGATGAAACTCACGGCTCCAGCAGCTCTCTCTCGTGCTCTCAGCCAGTATCCAACACCGCTCTCCATCCGATGACGCACTCGACCAAACTTCTGCTACAACGACGTCTCCGGCTTCACAACAACGTCTCCGGCTTCACACGGTAATGTCAGTGTGCACAAAACTTAAACTGAATGTATAACACTGTCTTACGTTAAAACACAGGCGGAAAAATCGACACCTCCTCACACAGCGAACATGGCGTGTCTGATCATTACGTACTTTTTTTCTTCTTCTCCTTCCCAGACGTCTTTGCATCTCCCGCGGACATACCGGAGACAGAGCAACCCATCAAAATAAAAGTCCCTCAGTGAAAAATATCTCCGTTACATTCCCCCCTGCTAAACCCTGCCATACCATCGACATCTCCAGCAAGTTTCTCTGGAACATAACACAATTAAAAAGTGCAACTTCATACAAAATACACATTCTTTTCAAACTCAAACAAGTTCATACATACTTTTCATCACAACCTCAGTTAATTTTTATACCTTATTTCATAAGATAATCATCTCTATACCTCACAGGTAATTTACCACGGTTTTGTCTTTGAGAGCGTCTGAGCTCTGAAACACTTTCACATTCAACATCTGAAATGTCAGCATCATCTGAAACCTCTTGTACTCCTAACTCTATTTCTGGGATTACATCTTGTACTGCATTCTCCTGTTCTTGCATTACACTCTCTATTTGTTCTACATCATTTGTTTCTGTCTGTACCACCTCTTTTTCTTTATTCTGTCTATGTGCAGTGGTTGGAAAACACACAAGATCTGGGAATTCTGTTTCAGAATCTGACTGATTTACGAGTCTGCATCTGACTGGACGTGGCGTACTAGATGATGACAAAGGAAAAGTGCAGTGACGGAGCTGATCTCTGTGTACTACTCTGGACGGACCCCCCTTCTCAGGTTTGACGGTGAATACCGGTGTGTCTGAATGATTCTGTTTGACTACAATGTAGGGTGTGTGTTCCCACTTGTCTTGAATCTTATTTCTGCCCCTATCTTTGTGATTGCGTAACAACACACGGTCACCAGGCCTCCAGAGGACTTGCAGTCATACACTCTCTTTCGTCTCTTAGAGGCTTCCTGTGCGGCTGTATTTGCAACTTCAACAGCAGTCTTTAGTCGGCTATGATGATTCTTCACCCAGTCGTCCAAGTTTTCTGCATCACTTTCCTCTAAATCCTTTCCACCCAAGACATCTAATGGAAGGCGGGCATCCCTCCCAAACATCAAGTAAAAAGGAGAATAGCCAGTGGATGAGTGAATGTGATTGTTGTACGCCATCACTAGCTCTGGCAAGTGAGTTTTCCAGTCTTTCTTCTACTCAGGTGTCAATGTTCTCAGCATATCATGCATTGTGCGGTTAAACCTCTCGCACTGAGAGTTTCCCTGAGGATGGTAGGGACTTGTACGACTCTTCCCGATACCATACACTTTACAGAGTTCCTTGATTACTTGCGCTTCGAAACATCTTCCCTGGTCTGAATGCAGACGTGCTGGGCAGCCATGGTAGACAAACCAATGTTTGATGAGGGCCTTTGCAGTGGTACTCGCTGTTTGGTTCTTGGTCGGGACAGCAACTGTAAATCGAGTGAACATGTCAGTCAGAACAAGCACATTTTCATATCCTCCTGAGGACATTTCCAGCTGGGTGTAGTCCATTGCTAGAACTTCTAGAGGAGCCGTGACATTGCTACATGTCATCGGAGCTCTGATCCTTGGAAAGACATCCTTCACAAGGGTACATCTTTTACACTGTTCTATCCATCCTTGGACGTCTTTAGACATACTAGGCCAATAGTAGTTCCGTCTGATCAGTGTCAGAGTACTCCTCTCTCCAAAATGACCTCCATGCTCATGTTGGCTGTCATAAATTGAACGGCGTAAGGGGGCTGGGACAACTAACTGCCTAACTTTCTCTCCATCCCTTGGGTCAAGAATACATCTAAACATCACCCCATGATGCAGCTGAAGACGCTCAAACTCCCGGAAAAGCTTTTTCAACTCTGGTGACATGTTCTGTTGTTCTGACCGGCTTGGCCTTCTGTTTTTGGACACGGCAGTGTATATGGGACCCATCAAGGAATCACTTTTTTGCAGCTCTCTAATTTCATCCCAGCTGTAACCATTCAACACTTTCTTTATGGACGCTTGTACAGCCACTTGAACGTCAGTCTCTCCCCGTTTGAACTCTCGCGCTGGCCACAGACATGCACGCACTTCCTCAGAATTCAGTCGGATGAAATCCTTCTCTGTGTCTTCCCGTTCAGGAACTTCTCTGGAGGAAATCCTCGACAGAGCATCAGCATTAGTATTCAGCCTTCCAGGCTTATACAGAACCTCGAAATTAAGCTCTGCCAACTGAGCCACCCAGCATTGCTCGACTGCTCCGAGGTTAGCCGTCTCCAGATAATGCAGTGGATTATGGTCAGTGATTACAGTGAACTTGGAGAACATTAGATACTCTTTGAATTTTTCTGTTGCAGCCCACTTGAGGGCCAACAGCTCCAATTTGAACGCACTGTAGTACTTGTCATTTTTCTCTGACCCTCTCAGGCCTCTGCTAGCAAATGCGATGACGCGCTCTGCTCCGCCTTGCTTTTGGCTCAACACAGCTCCAAGGCCCTGGTGACTCCCATCAGTTGTGAGGATAAACGGAAGACTGAAGTCAGGGTAAGAGAGGACAGGTGGTGACATCAGGCATTGTTTTAATTTATCAAATGCGGTCTGGCATTCGTTGCTCCACATGAACGATTCCGAGGCTCTCCTTCTGTCTTTGTTGCCCATTTACGCATGCAATGGTTTTGCTATTTGAGCAAACTTTGGAACAAATCGTCGGTAATAACTCATAAATCTGATCAGTTGTCTCACTTCCTTTACACTCTTAGGAGGAGGCCAAGTATCCAAAGCACTAACTTTTTCACCGTCAACTTTGATTCCTTCAGAGGAGATCACGTGACCCAAGAATTTCACCTCGAATTTGAAGAGAAAGCATTTGCTTGGTTTCAACTTTAGGCCATGGCGTCTCAGTCGGTCAAAGACAAGCTCTAGTCTTTCACAGTGACTCTTGAAGTCTTTGGAAAACACGATAATATCATCCAGGTATATTAAGAGGACATCAAAAGCCAAATCCTTGAGCACTACCCCTATAAGGCGCTGGAAGGTGGCTGGTGCATTGCACAGCCCGAACGGCATCCGCGTCCACTCAAACAGTCCAAACGGGGTAGTGACTGCTGTCTTTTCACGATCACGCTCGCTCATAGCTACCTGGAAATAGCCGGCCGTCAGATCTAAGGTGGAGAACAACTGAGCATTCCCCAGTGCGTCCAGAGATTCATCCACTCTGGGAAGCGGATACGCATCTTTGCATGTGACTTGATTTAATCTTCTGTAATCACAACAGAACCGCACACTGCCATCTTTCTTCACAACTATCACTGCTGGAGATGCCCAGGGACTCGCACTCTCCTTAAGAATGCCTTGCGACACTAGGTCCTGCACGTGTTTTTTGAATTCTTGAAAAACATGTGGCGGTACTCGACGGTGCCTCTGTTTTATTGGTGGAGCGTCACCAGTGTGAATGTCATGTGTCACTGCCTGTGTATACCCATAGTCACTGTCACTTTTGGAGAATACATCTCTGTACTTTGCCAACAGCTGGTCTAGTTCTTCTCGTTGTAAGGGGGTGAGCTTTTCGTAATTCACCTGAACTTGAGGTTTGTCAGAGACTTCAACTGCTTGAACATGTGCCACTCGTCTAACATGAAGCGTCCCTTCCTCTTCTTCAAACTCCAGTGTATTTTCAGTTAATACCTCCTGTGGCTTAGACACTACTGCCACTCTGCATCTTGGGTTCAGTCTGATGGTCTGCTCACTCGAATTCATTACTCGTACAGGAACTTTACAACCTTTAGTTTTTGTTAGCACATTGGCCACTAGGAGTCCCTTGGGTAGACTTGCACCAGTGGTACCAGTTTCAGCCATCCCTGTAGAATGTCAATACTGATCAGACACCCTAGCTGCCTCAGTACCCTGTGAGCATCGCCTGCTAGTGTGCCCAGGTTCGCCACATGAATAACAGATGTATCGGCCCTCGCTGTCCTTCAGGGGTTGTCTCTTTGGACGGCTCTGTTGAAGTCGTACTCCGCTGTTACCATGTATGGCCTGGTAAAGTTCTTCTTGACGGGCAGCAATCTTTTGTATGGCTTCATGCAGCTTTTCCAGAGTTAAGGTAGAGGAAGCTTGTTCTGCATCAGCATTAACTACTCTGACACGGGGACTGGGTTTTGGATTGTTTGGCGTTTGTGTCTCTTCTTCTTCAGCCCACGTGATTGCTGCTTGCATTACCTGAACAAAAGTCAAACTCATGTCCTCTTTAACTCGTCTTTTCATTTCACGCCTCAGGAAATCATCTCGAAGGCCCAGGACAAGCTGCTCTTTTAACACACTTTCAGCATCTGGAACACGGCTTGGCTCTCTACGCTGAACTCGGCTGAGTCTCTCTTGTAGATCAAACGCGTATGAGCGTATCGTCTCTCCTTGCATTTGCTTACGCTCATAGAAATCTTTCAGTCTGGTTCCGATTGGCACTTTATCTCCATATGTGTCTAGAAGGACTTTGAAGATGTCGTCAGCAGACCTTTCACCGTCTCCCAGCATGAACCTCACTGTCGTTTTGGCTTCATCTTTAAGATGCTGTTTCGTTAACTCTACACGATCTTCTGCAGGTACTCTCATCACCTGGAAGGCAGATTTCATTGATGCAACCCATTCTTCGATGCTCAACTCTCCTGTATTTGTTGAACGGCCGCTGAACTCTGAAGTTTTCTGTCCCTGGGTATATAAATGGCAGCTGGGGTTGATTGTGCGGTGGCTTGATGCTCAATGACAGCTCTTGCTAGTGACAGGGCTTCTCTTTATTCGTTTCTTGCTTGTTCAAGTGCTCCCGCCTGCTCTGCAAAGTGCCTCTGTATCTCCGCCATCTCCTTTTTCATTTCTTCAAGCTCTGCCATTCTTCAGCTTGTAGGCCTGGGACTCGTGAAACACACACAAAAAAAATAAACACACTAATCCTATCCTGTTCGTGACGCCAAATGTAACGAAACGCTAAGTCTCGCTCCGTAGGGGAAATGGAAAATGTTACCCTGGACGACTTGAGAGTGGAAGGATCTTGGTCCCCCACTCTGGTGCTTTGAGTCTCAATTATACACAATATATGAATATGTTTTACCTTAGACTATTATGACATATATATATTACAGGAATAGGTAGTGTGGGCTTCAGGTCAGTAAATGTCAACACGGTGGCTTCCTGAAGTATAGATATGTGATATAAAGTGACAACTCAAATTCACGTTCCCACCCTCCTAAACCTGACAGTCTAAGTGAGATGCCCCTCCACCAAGGTAAGTAATAACCCTCAAATGTATTGCTTTTAACAGTAATTTATTCTTTCTTTCCTTAGGAAACTGTATTTTTGTCTTGAAAATAAAAAAAACAAAAAAAAGGTTTCTTGGAATTTCTTTTGAATATTGGTACACCTTGCAAAAGGTAAACAATCTCAAACTGTAAAATACTTCAAATATAAATTTCACAAAATTATTTTCAATACCAGTTTCCAAACTGCTTATCAAACACTGGACAGGTCACAAACTCTTCAAGTTTTAACTTAATAACTCTTTTCAAATAACTCGTTTCACTTAACTCATTTCACATAGAAAACACTATGGACTTCACTCCAATGACTCTTATGAATCAGTTAATGATTCAATTTCCTTTTGATTCAGTTCGCATGGACACGGTTCAAATTGACACTCTCAGTGCATTTTAACACTCAGTTCGGTTCAATCAGTATCAGTAAAGTGTGTGTGTGTGTGTGTGTGTAACGAACTCCTGTACCAGTCTGCAGCGACGATGACTTTAATGCGATGACTTAAGATGAGAAGACTTGAGATGAGAAGACTTGCAACAATGAGACCAGTGAGATAGAACAGGGAGATGTCGTAAGGATGGCAGGGTAATAAACAAACAAACAAAAAAAATTCAGCACGGCCCAAAAAAACTCGAACTCTCTGGAACAAAATGGCGCTCAGGCACGGGGCGCACGCAACTCACTAAACAGCGTCTGGCTTATAGTGCTTCTCGGGGTTTCAGAAGTAAAACTTGATCGTGACGATCTCAGCCTCTTCAAAAGTGCAAAAATACTCAGAAAAATAAAAATAAAAAATAAATCACTCCGTAGGAAGACTGTTCAGTTCAGAAACACACACTAACAAGTGCATTCAGTAGGCTCGCAGGAAGAAATAATGTCTCTCGCTCTGTAAGACAGTTCACGGGTGACTTAGATTGAGACTCTAGTAAAGTGCAAAAATACTCAAAAAGAAATCACTTCGTAGAAAATTAGAGCAGTTCAAAAACACATTCTCGCACACTGACAAGTGCACTTAAGCAACTCGCAGGAGGAAATCGATGTCTCTTGCTCTATAAGACAGTTCATGGCCTTGTACATTCAGTCTCTAAACAATAGCAACTCGCAGGAGGAAATCAATGTCTCTCGCTCTGTAAGATAGTTCACGAATGACTCGAAAAAAACAGCAGAAATCTCAAAATGCCCAGTCGAACGATGCAAAAAAAAGCAACAGTGTTCTTGATGAAACTCACGGCTCCAGCAGCTCTCTCTCGTGCTCTTGGCCAGTCTCCAACACCGCTCTCCATCCGATGACGCACTCGACCAAACTTCTGCTACATCGACGTCTCCGGCTTCACAACAACCCCAGCTAACACACGACGTAACAGTTACGTAATGTATTCGTACTTTTTGGTAATTTAATGACTTACTAACTGACAACATAACTACGACGTCGCATGCCAGTAATTTCTTCAGATTACCATCTCGCGTCGGCAGTATACGATCTCCTAACGTTATAAGATTACCAAGGACGTTCCAGATATGTACTCTATTCGTAATATATTGGTAATTCCATGACTTACTAGTAACGTAACTACAACGTTGTATGCCCGTAATATTATTACCATCAAATAACCATATCACAACGTCGTCAGTACGATCTCCTAACGTTATAAGAAAACCAAGGACGTTCCAGATACGTATACTCTATTCGTAATTTAATGGTCATTCCATGACTTACTGGCAACTTAACAGCAACATGTGCCCGTAATTTCAGTACCATAATTTACACGTTCTTTATATATTATTAGCAGAATTATCCATTTAAAATGTGTAATTAAACGTCAGACACAAGACTGAAATTTCCCTTAAGAAAAAAAAAATGGTTTCTTTTCACCAAGTCATAATATGGATGACTGCTTTTTATATTGACGTGACATACAGCGCGCGCCTCCACAAATTGAGTGCGCGCCGAGCGCACAGTATGTTTACCTCTGATTATATGGTATCTTTCCTTGATCGTCTGAAATATATTTTAGCAAAATGTTACGCTAGCATTTTTAATGATACTGAGTGCAAAACGTCTTGAATGCTTTTATTTTATGTTTCGCTGTAGGCTATATGTTTTTATTTATAGTTTGGGTGTATTTTATTATTTTTATTTGGAGTTTTGTTCATGTTCTGTGTGTTTTTCAAAATAAATGAATTGAATTTATTTTGAGTCTGCATTCATCATTCACAGCTGTTGGAATAGCCTTTAAATTAGTTTGGGCAAATGAGGACATAAATTAGGTTAAACTACTGCATGTCCGCCCATAGAAAAATAAATAAATATAAAAATTACCAACTGATTACCAACACACAACTATTGATACACAACGTTGCCACGACGTCGCAGTTACTAACTGGCAACGTCACAAAGTTACGTTGTGGCAACGTATCCGGGAATTTCACTTTTCCGGTTGCCACAGCGTAACTAGTTAAGTCGCCACGACGAAGGTTTGGTCACCAAATTACGTTGCAGTTACGTAACAGTCACGTATTTTGGTTAGCTGGGACGTCACCGGCTTCACACGGTAATAGGCTTATTTGAGATGAGCAAATTCTGCGCAGAACCGATCACCGGTGATCACCGCGAGATGCATGCCGGTTAGAAATGTGTCCGAGGGTGGTCCGCCTTGCTCTGATGTCATGCTGACGTGTGTCAAAAACCTCTCGCGAGGGCGAGGCGGACGTGTCGGATTTTGCAGTCGAGCGCAGTCTCCACAGACTGCGCTGACCAAAAGCATGATGGGAAACGACTTGATGACGACACAGCTTAAAGCTTATTGGTTTAACAACCGTGATGTATTGATCTCTTTTAAAATGTTTGATTTTAAAACACTAATACCATTTTATGCGTATAAATTATGTGTGAATATTCCAAAAGTCTCTGACAGTGCGATCTCTCTATGGGTTATGTGATTGTTATCATATTTATAAAAATATATAAAAACATGTCTGTAATTAAAATAAAAATGATTGATACACACATCCTTCGAATGGAAAAAATAACAAGTACTTTGGGTGTATTGTTCATTATGTTTATTTTCATTTAAAAGCAACAGAACGTAAATTACATCCAGTTTATCAGCAACACAGTGCACAAGTGTGAATCCCGCGATATCCGCCTTTGATCTCGCAGGTGTCTGATGCACTACGAGAACGGAGAATTGTCCGTCTTGCCTGCACTTTTTCACTCCTCCCCTCACTGCAGCCGCCTACTCTCGGCTGAACTTCAGGCGAGGCTAGGCGCATCTCAAACAAGCCTAATGTCAGTGTGCACAAAACTTAAACTGAATGTATAACACTGTCTTACGTTAAAACACAGGCAGAAAAATCGACACCTCCTCACACAGCGAACATGGCGTGTCTGATCATTACGTACTTTTTTTCTTCTTCTCCTTCCCAGACGTCTTTGCATCTCCCGCGGACATACCGGAGACAGAGCAACCCATCAAAATAAAAGTCCCTCAGTGAAAAATATCTCCGTTACATTTGTTTTGTGTGGTTGTTATTTGTGTTTGATTTGTATTGTTACTGACTGTAATTATATACATCAAAAATTTATTAAAGTGCTTAAATAAAGCATCCATTTTTCTTCATTCTTAAAAAAATGCATCTTGCTTTAGTAATGATTATTAAGAATTTCCTGAATAAAGTTCTAACATCATTTAACAGATTTCTTGAAGTGCAAGAGACATGAACATGAGCAAGAATGTCATACTTCATATATAGCCCATGTCTTGCATCCATCAGTGCTTGCAGAGCACATTGCTCCTTTAGTAGGAGTGAAGGCAGATGAAGATTAAACAATTGAAGATGAAGACAATTAAAAAAAAAAAAAGAGAGAAGCACCCTCCTGATAATGCTGACAGTGATTATACATTGAGTTGTTGTAGACAGCATAATCACCTGACCTGGGACTTGATGCTGTCCTGTGCCTTAACTCCTGCTCCCTGATTACTGCTTAATCATTCATATTCCTGAATCACTATTTAATGAATGTAACTGATTCCCATTCAGTTTAGCCTGATTCCACTGAAACGTGGAATATCTCTGCAACATGTCGGCACAAAATTTTGTGTAAGTTCTGTTTCATGTGATCTCCCGAGTGGCGGAAGTAAGTGGTAAGGGAGAGTTCCTTGATAAATTTGTAACAGCTGTTATCGATTGCAGTGAGGTGGGTGAGATGGGATAAAAGCTGACTGGAATCCATGGGAGGAGAGAAAAAGCTGAACTAGGGAACTTCTGTGAACATGTCCCATGGGCAATTTTTCTAATGATGAAAAGTACATTTTTGTTGTTTTCATTATTTCCTATAAATAAAACTCCCTGTTCCTTCTTTCCTTTGAGACAACCAGACCTGTCACAATCTTGTATTTAGTTAGCAAGAAACAACGATCATGTTAGGCAGCGATTATGTGCTTGTAATGATAATAATATAAGGATAATATTTGACATTTTTGTATGATCCAAAGTTGGCATGATCTGGAATCTTCAGAAGTGTTGGCATCATCTTAAGTCTGGAAAAGGCTAGACCAAACTCTGGATCTCAATCTGTAGTTACTTCAGGATGCAGGAAAGCGAAAGGAGAAAAATTAGCATGGCTGCTGTTCATAGCATTTCAGACAAAAGATGATCTTGTGTATTTGGTACTATTTCATAAGATATAATTGTATTACAAGTTGAAGTGAATGCTTGGTTAAAGAGAGAGTCTTTAATCTAGATTTAAATAGAGAGTGTGCCTGAGCTCCGAACATTTTCAAGAAGGCTATTCCAGAGTTTAAGAGCCAAATGTGAAACAGTTCTACCACCTTTATTAGACTCTGACATCCTTCGTACTATCAAAAGTGTAGAATTTTGTGACCTTAAAGAGTGTGACGAATTGTAGGCTAGTGTGATATGAGATCTGTTCGCAATCCTGGTCCTGGAGTACCCCCAGCACTACACATTTTAGGGTGCTTTCACACTTGGTTCGATTGCCTGGTCCGAACCTGAGTTCGATTGCTCCCCCCTCCCCCACTGGACTGTGTTCAGATTATTTTATTTGGGTCCGAAACTACGGTGCGTTTGCTTCATCAAAGCAGCAGCTGTTAACCCCGTTGCATGGTAACAATGGCGCAGGAGAAGGCAAAATAAATATCCAGATAATATAGATAATATAATATAGAAGATAATATCCACACTCTATGTCACAGACACACCAGGCTCTGCACCCAGCCAATCACATCGCACTCCCTCAGCAGAGTACTGATCACACGCACCTGACAATCATCACCAGTCCAATCAACAGCACCATAAAAGACACTCACAGTCACTCAGTCATTGTCTGGTCTCGTTAACACATACTAACCTGAATGCTTACCTTATGGACTCCTTACCTGTCTCCAGTGTGTCTCCTAGATCATCCGTGTTCTCCTAGATCATCCGTGTTCTCCAGTCCTCCGTGAGCGTCTATGTGCTGTCTCTGTTCCAAGTCTCCTGGTCAACGTTGAATCTGGTGTGAAGATCAAGTTCAGTATCCCGGTCTTGATATATCCTCTGTCTGGCTCCACGTCCCTCTGCCTTCATCGAACCTGGTGTGAAGATCAAGTCAAGTATTACTGTCTTGATATATACTCTGTCTGGAAACTTCATCTGAAATACTCACCTGCTACTGCTCTGGTTGTCTCAATAAACATTGTAATCTTTACCTGTGTCTCCGACCTCCTGTGTATCGTAACAGTTAATAACAGAGACATCAATTGGTTGGTCTTTGGATTAGTAGAAACTCTTTACATTGCATTTCCCAGATAGCATGTAATCACTGAAACAATGCTGAGTCAGTGTTGATGCGTCAACTCTAATTGTATTGAATTAACATTACAAAGTGATGTTGCTTCAGTATCACATTTGCACCCTCAGTTACTGTTGAAACAATGTTGAGATTGCAACAAAAATGGTAACACTTTAATAAAGGGAACATGTATTCACTATTATGACTTTTCCCTCAATAAACTCGTAATTTACTGCTTATTAATAATTGGTAAGGTAGTTAAGTTTAGGTATTGGGTATAGGATTAAGAATGTAGAATAAGGTCATGTAGAATAAGGCATTAATATGTGCTTAATTATTACTAATAAACAGCCAATATTCTAGTAATATGCATGCTAATAAGCAACTAGTTAAAAGACCCTAAAATAAAGTGTCACCCAAAAAATCTATGATAATATCATCGAATCAACATTATGAAGTGATGTTGGTTCAATACATTTGCACTCGCATTTAATGTTGAAACGTTGGTGAACGAAAAAAGCAGTGCTATGGAATCAACATTACACTATGAACACGTCACTGATTTTGAATCAATATTGAAATTAACAAAATTAATCAATGGTAATATTGTTGAATCAGCGTTACACTATTGATTCTACATCTCTGTGGTGTTGAAGCAATATTGAAATTAACAAAAAATAATCTTTGGTAATATTGTTTGATCAATGTTACAATGAGATGTTGATTCTAAATCACTTTTGTTGAAACACTGAAAATACAACTGAAATGTAATGACAGCATAAAACCATCTGATGTACCAATAATGTTGAAACAACATTAATATTTCAACTACACTTCAATTGTGCGTCAGCAAATTCCTGACCATTTCAAAGTTTGGGGAAAACCTTTAAAATATAAATGACACCTTTCCAGCAGTTGAGTCAATTTATTTTATTTAACAGTTTAACACAATCAACAAAAAAGCAAAAAGACAAAAAAGATCATTATTTTAAAAAATGGGGAGAAATAGGACAAAAACACAACTTTAAAAAATAAAATTTGTTTTATATCAGACTACTGCCTCTTTTCCTTTAGGTTCTCTAAAATCTGAAAAAAGAAAGGATGATGTTACTTAAGAGCAAGTCCATTCAGTTGCCACACAGTAACATTCAAGAATGTTAATATACTAAACACAATATGATTCACTTTTTAAAACAAATTGCTCAACGCAAAATAATCTATAAAATAATAATCTAAATCAACTATAGAATCATTAAGCTCTGTTTATGTAATCTATTTTTCTAAAATCTATTAATGCTTCAATATCAAAAGAAAGCACTATGGCAGGGGAGTCCAATTTTTCCAGCCGAGTTTATCTCCAGCCCTTATTAAACACAGCTAAAGCAGCTAATCAAGGTCATTAGGATCAATGAAAACTTCCATTACATGTAGAACAGGGGTGTCCAACCCTGCTCCTGGAGGGCTACAGTCCTGCTAGGGCTGTAACGATATGCGATATGAAACCGAAATCGCGATACGCAGGTCCACGAATCTGTATCGCGATGTGAGAAGGCAGAATCGCGACACACCCCTTCCAACTCCCAGAGTTATCCTTCCTGTCCAGATCCAATGCTACCACATTTTTAAATTACTATAAGTATGGGTGTAACGATTTATCGTAGATGGTGTGTCTCAATCAGCTCTCTAGTTCAGTAAGTGTTTCGGGCACACATTGAATCTTGCAAGCAGGTTTAAACGTTTCTCGCGTCAGTCTCTTGCATGGTCGCGTGAGAAAAGTCGTGGCTTTCTTTCACCGCAGTGCACAGCAACAGCTGTGCTCACAGAAAAGCAAAAGAGCTTGCAATGCTTTGCTTTAAGAAGTTCTGTGGGGCCGTTCACATATTGCGTCTTTTCCGCGTGCAAGTCAGTTATTATTTTCAAATGTAGCCGCGCGGCAGGCGCGCTCATAATGGGATCGACACGCATGCAATTCTCAACTTCTCAGAATGCCGCAAGCGCACCGCAGGTCGTGTGACAAGAATCAACCGATCAGCTATGGCCTTTCCGTAACAAAACATCAAAAGCTCAGCCGAACAGCTGATCATAGCTGTACATGGTGGTTTTTATATCTTATCTCCATCAATATATCTCGTAGTAAAACTAATGCAAGGGCTAGAAATCATTTATCCTTTGCAGAAACATCCTGATCCTCTTGGAGAGCTCAGTTCATGGTTGCATAGCAACGACCGACGCCACGGGAGCGCAAGCGCTTTGGAAAGGAGAAGCGGTGCGGCCGCGCCTTCCACGCGTTTTTAGACGCGATATGTGAACGGCCCCTATTCATAATTCTAAGTTCATGTTAAATTTAACATTTTTTTTCAGTGACAGACAGCCCTATTCAACTGTTAATTTGAATACAGAAGGTTTTTATTAAAATTTTATATTTATTTATTTTATTGAAATGTGATCTTGTATGTACAACAAGGAAAATTATTGAAATTTGTTAATGTTTTTTTAATAAATCTTGTTTGAATTTCAGTTTCATTTTGTTCAAAATATCGTGATACGTATCGTATCGTGAACTCCGTATCGAGATACGTATCGTATCGTGACCTGAGCGTATCGTTACACCCCTAAGTCCTGCAGATTTCAGTTCCAACCCTGCTCCAATACACCTGTCTATAATTATCAAGCATCCCTGAACACCATAATTAGCTGGTTCAGTGGCCTGGTGCATGAAGCTAGTTGAACAAACTCTTGAGTTTCAGAGTAGGTTTGGAGTTGACAAATCCATATTAATCCAACCTGGTTTAGATCAGGATCAACTGTTGCACAACGCTCGGTATAAACTTTCCCTGTCAACTCAGGTTTAATCCAGAGTTTGCAAAGCGTGTGCACCTGAAAGTGTGACGTGCGGCAAACAGCCTATCACACAAAACAAGGAGAACATCAGTTTGATTCACTTCTCTCGAGAGAACCACGCAATTCTTGTCTTTTACGAAGATTAAGAGATCGTTATGAAAAATATGAAATTATTTACAAAGCAGGAATAAACACTGCTGCAGGGAAAGTTTGAGAAGGCAGCTGAAAGAAAATATCTGACTATATCAATGCATGTGAATCAAACAAATAGACCAAATAATTAATATAGTTTCACAAAGAGCTCAAAAGAATACATGTAAGCTTAATCTGTTTAAAAGCTTTATATAGTATGCATATACTATATTTATTTTAATTTAAAAGCAAAGTTTAATATTGTCAGTTAATATAATAGGCCTAATTATCCAAACCCGATTCCAAAAAAGTTGGGACACTGTACAAATTGTGAATAAAAACAGAATACAATGATGTGGAAGTTTCAAATTTCAATATTTTATTCAGAATACAACATAGATGACATATCAAATGTTTAAACTGAGAAAATGTATCATTTTAAGGGAAAAATAAGTTGATTTTAAATTTCATGGCATCAACACATCTCAAAAAAGTTGGGACAAGGCCATGTTTACCACTGTGTGGCATCCCCTCTTCTTTTTATAACAGTCTGCAAACGTCTGGGGACTGAGGAGACAAGTTGCTCAAGTTTAGGAATAGGAATGTTGTCCCATTCTTGTCTAATGCAGGCTTCTAGTTGCTCAACTGTCTTAGTTCTTCTTTGTCGCATCTTCCTCTTTATGATGCTCCAAATGTTTTCTATGGGTGAAAGATCTGGACTGCAGGCTGGCCATTTCAGTAACCGGATCCTTCTTTTACGCAGCCATGATGTTGTAATTGATGCAGTATGTGGTCTGGCATTGTCATGTTGGAAAATGCAAGGTCTTCCCTGAAAGAGACAACGTCTGGATGGGAGCATATGTTGTTCTAGAACTTGAATATATCTTTCAGCATTGATGGTGCCTTCCAGATTTGTAAGCTGCCCATGCCACATGCACTCATGCAACCCCATACCATCAGATATGCAAGCTTCTGAACTGAGCGCTCATAACATCTTGGGTTGTCCTTGTTCTATTTAGTCTGGATGACATGGCGTCCCAGTTTTCCAAAAAGAACTTCAAATTTTGATTCGTCTGACCACAGAACAGTTTTCCACTTTGCCACAGTCCATTTTAAATGAGCCTTGGCCCAAAGAAAACGCCTGCGCTTCTGGATCATGTTTAGATATGTCTTCTTTTTTGACCTATAGAGTTTTAGCCGGCAACGGGGAATGGCACGGTGGATTGTGTTTACCGACAGTGTTTTCTGGAAGTATTCCTGAGCCCATGTTGTGATTTCCATTACAGTAGCATTCCTGTATGTGATGTAGTGCCGTCTAAGGGCCGAAGATCATGGGCATCCAGTATGGTTTTCTGGCCTTGACCCTTACGCACAGAGATTGTTCCTGATTCTCTGAATCTTTGGATGATATTATGCACTGTAGATGATGATAACTTCAAACTCTTTGCAATTTTTCTCTGAGAAACTCCTTTCTGATATTGCTCCACTATTTTTCACCGCAGCATTGGGGGAATTGGTGATCCTCTGCCCATCTTGACTTCTGAGAGACACTGCCACTCTGATAGGCTCTTTTTATGCCCAATCATGTTGCCAATTGACCTAATAAGTTGCAAATTGGTCCTCCAGCTGTTCCTTATATGTACATTTAACTTTTCCGGCCTCTTATTGCTACCTGTCCCAACTTTTTTGGAATGTGTAACGCTCATGAAATCCAAAATGAGTCAATATTTGGCATGACATTTCAAAATGTCTCACTTTCAACATTTGATATGTTATCTATATTCTATTGTGAATAAACTATAAGTTTATGAGATTTGTAAATTATTGCATTCCTTTTTTTATTCACAATTTGTACAGTGTCCCAACTTTTTTGAAATCGGGTTTGTATGAATGTCATGAATTATTCATAATTTTAATTTATTTAATATAAACATAATGAATAATTAACAGCAAATGTTGAGCAATTTTGTCTCTAAAATGTTTTCACTATAAACTGATTTAATTTGGAGCGAGAGATACAGGGGGAGTGGCTTTATTGCATCAGATAGGCTACATGTCACTTTACTCACAGCTGATTGGTTGAGTTTGGGTTTGTGATCTCTAACCCAGAATAAAACCTGCTCCGGAGCAGGTTAGCCATGTAGCGTAAGTTACCATAGCAATGAACCCCGTTAAAAACCAATCCACCTTCATAAGCCTGAAAAAACAGAGTTTGCTCAAACTAATCTTGAACTTAGCAACTGAAACCAGCTTTGTGCAACAGGCCACTGGTGTTTGATTCGGGTTGGAGCTGAAATCTGCAGGGTGATAGCCCTCCAGGACCAGGGTGGACACCCCTGATGTGGAGGAATAAACACCTCTGAGTTATTGCCATTACTATAAACCTGGGGTTCCCAAACACATTCATGGAGCCTCCCCAACACTGCAGGTTTTCCTTGTCTGGATACAATGGATATGAATAGCTACCGTCCACTGTCTGGTTACCAACATTCTTTAAAATATCTTTTTTGTGTGTGTGTGTGTGTGTGTGTGTGTGTGTGTGTGTGTTCAACAGAAGACAGAAACTCATACAGGTTTGGAACAACTTGAGGGTAAATAAAGGATCACAGAATTTTAATTTCGGGCTGAACTATCCCTCTAAAGCAGTCACTTTCTTAGTAAACGCAAGAAGTTTTTTTGTGATTGTGTTTCAGTGGAAACAGGCTCAAATTAATGGAAATGAGTTATATTCTTCAAAAATGTAATAGTAATTCAGGAATATAAATGATTACCTGATTAAGCAGTAATCAGGGAGCAGGAGTTAAGGCACAGATAGCATCAAGTCCCAGGTCATGTGATTATGCTGTCAACAACGTCTCAATCCCTGCGTTCCATTCGGAAGGGCTCATCCCTATGCCCTAATCCTTTCAAAGGGTTTACCCTCCGGAGTGAGAGCTTCAAAGGGATGAAGGGTGTAGGGGTCAAAAAAACTCTTTTTTTGGAACGCACTTCTGCGTCATCTTAACGAGACAATCAAGGAAGAGTAGATTGTGCAAGCTGCGCCCTTTGTTTAACATTTATTTTTGGTTTATTCCACTATATTGTATATTGTGTCTATGTATTTGAAACATTTAAATGGACTGATAAAGGGAGCTGTAATGTATTTTTGTTTAAGTTCAATGTCATTTTGACCATAATAATGTACCAAATCTAACTTGTATAAATATTACAGTAGTATAGAAAAATATTATACATACATTTATAGTTAAAATCGAACTCCTAACCTCCTGTACCCATTCTATGACGTCAAACAACTTCCATGTGCAAAGGATCATGGGGGCCCGAAGTGTCCATCAGTTGTACCCTTCGAAATCCTTCATTCAGAAAGGTCCTTTGAAGTGGCCAGTTTTGAGCACTTCGGTTTGGAATGACCCTTCAATATAGCGGCCATGATTATTTTCACACCGAAGTGCCCGTCGGAGGGCAACATATCCCGTTTGGAACGCACAGAGTGCCAGCATTAACAGGACGGTGCTTCTCATTTTTTTAACTGTCCATCTTCATCTGCCTTCACTACTACTAAAGGAGCAATGTGCTCTGCAAGCACTGATGGAAGCATGATGCAAGACATGGGCTATGTATGAAGTGTGACATTCTTGCTCAAGTTCATGTCTCTTGCGCTTTAAGAAATCTGTTAAATGATGTTAAAACTTTATTCAGGAAATTCCTAAAAAAACATTACTAAAATGAGATGCATTTTTTTTAAGAATGTAGAAAAATAGATGCTTTAGTCAAACACTTTATTCAAAATGTTTTTATGTATTACAGTCACTAACAATACAACTCAAACGCAAATAAGCACGCAAACAAAGGAACGGAAATAATAAGATAGATACACCATTGTTTGAAACTGTGCTAGAGAAGTCATGTATGTCAGGTGCTTCAACAAACAAGACTTCTGTATAGGATGCACCTGTGTTTTCTCTCTAATGAGGAAGCATCAGTTAGACTACTGAGAAGTGTACATGCAAAACCAAAATGGGCGTTTATCAATCAGTGGCCAATTTCAAACTACAATGGATGTTTTTTTTTTTTATAACTATTTTTCATGAAGGCCCACACCTAAACCAAGCCCCCAGTGTATTAGAGCAAATCGGGTAAAGCGGTTGAAAAGCCCATCGCGGTTTTAAAATGCCCCACTGATTGAGAAACACCCACTAGTGTTCTGCAGAGACACACCTGCAGGATCTTGTGGTCATCAAGTTCAAATCACTGTTAGTTCAATGTCACTGTCTTTACCCATGTGTGCTGTCGGCTTTCATCAAAATTTCAAAATATATATATATATGTATATATATATATATATATATATATATATATATATATATATATATATATATATATATATATACAGTGGGTACGGAAAGTATTCAGACCCCCTTAAATTTTTCACTCTTTGTTATATTGCAGCCATTTGCTAAAATCATTTAAGTTCATTTTTTTACCTCATTAATGTACACACAGCACCCCATATTGACAGAAAAACAGAATTGTTGACATTTTTGCAGATTTATTAAAAAAGAAAAACTGAAATATCACATGGTCCTAAGTATTCAGACTCTTTGCTGTGACACTCATATATTTAACTCAGGTGCTGTCCATTTCTTCTGATCATCCTTGAGATGGTTCTACACCTTCATTTGAGTCCATCTGTGTTTGATTATACTGATTGGACTTGATTAGGAAAGCCACACACCTGTCTATATAAGACCTTACAGCTCACAGTGCATGTCAGAGCAAATGAGAATCATAAGGTCATAGGAACTGCCTGAAGAGCTCAGAGACAGAATTGTGGCAAGGCACAGATCTGGCCAAGGTTACAAAAAAAATTCTGCTGCACTTAAGGTTCCTAAGAGCACAGTGGCCTCCATAATCCTTAAATGGAAGACATTTGGGATAACCAGAAGCCTTCCTAGAGCTGGCCGTCCGGCCAAACTGAGCTATCAGGGGAGAAGAGCTTTGGTGAGAGAGGTAAAGAAGAACCCAAAGATCACTGTGGCTGAGCTCCAGAGATGCAGTCGGGAGATGGGAGAAAGTTGTAGAAAGTCAACCATCACTGCAGCCCTCCACCAGTCGGGGCTTTATGGCAGAGTGGCCAGACGGAAGCCTCTCCTCAGTGCAAGACACATGAAAGCCCGCATGGAGTTTGCCAAGATGGTGAGAAATAATATTCTCTGGTCTGATGAGACCAAGATAGAACTTTTTGGCCTTAATTCTAAGCGGTATGTGTGGAGAAAACCAGCGCTGCTCATCACCTGTCCAATACAGTCCCAACAGTGAAGCATGGTGGTGGCAGCATCATGCTGTGGAGGTGTTTTTCAGCTGCAGGGACAGGACGACTGGTTGCAATCGAGGGAAAGATGAATGCGGCCAAGTACAGGGATATCCTGAGCGAAAACCATCTCCAGAGTGCTCAGGACCTCAGACTGGGCCGAAGGTTTACCTTCCAACAAGACAATGACCCTAAGCACACAGCTAAAATAACAAAGGAGTGGCTTCACAACAACTCTGTGACTGTTCTTGAATGGCCCAGCCAGAGCCCTGACTTAAACCCAATTGAGCATCTCTGGAGAGACCTAAAAATGGCTGTCCACCAATGTTTACCATCCAACCTGACAGAAATGGAGAGGATCTGCAGGAAGGAATGGCAGAGGATCCCCAAATCCAGGTGTGAAAAACTTGTTGCATCTTTCCCAAAAAGACTCAAGAAACAAACCGGCACACGTAGGCTATAAGCGCGACTCATGGACGGTGACAGACGCTGCATAGAAACAGCTGCTGTCGAGACTCTGGAAAGCTGAGTTTACCGGCGCCAAATAAAAACATTTTATGTTATATGTATTTTTAATAATACATTTTTCAAATTATATATAGGCTTTCACAACAGATATTATTTTTCCAGACCAAAGTAGTGTCTGGAAATAAAACAAAATATTCTGCACCTTTGATTGGGTGGGCCAGCCATCAATCTGGGTGGGCAAGTGCCGCCCTGGCCCTTCTAGCCTCGCCACTGATTTCAGGTATAATCATTAACACTCAAACTAAATTGTTGGATACAAACATTTAAATTAAACACATTTCACAGTTTTAGTGAGTGAATGTTTTTTTTTTTTTTTTTTTTTTTTTTTTTTTTACAATTATTTAACGTCTTTGCAGTTGAAATACTGCAAGATTATATTCCCTGTGATGGACTTGCCACCTATGCAGGGTGTTTAGTGTAGATGGGTTTCAAAGGTAAGTGAGTAAATAAATATTAATGTAGGGTGAATTCAGGGTGTTTGGGACACTTTTTCCAAGTTATCTCAATGAGGAAAGTGTCCCAATCACCCTGAATTCACCCCTATATATTACTGCAAACGATATTGACTGACGGTCTCCCTCCAATGGCAAAGCAGTGTATTAAATGGGACTACTTGGTTTTTAATATTTATTATCCAAGCCTTTGCCATTGGAAGATATATAACCACGCAAAGTCTGCATTATGTTATTAATATTCATGAAGAAGGGCTTTACTGTGAAAGGTCTGAAATATTAATATTCATAACCCAAAAACCTTCGTCATAGCATTTTAGTGTGAGGATTACTTAGTCGCTCGCCGAGCTCATCGATCTAGTCATCATGCAGTTGCAGCGTCATTGTGGGCTGCCGTTTGAATGAAGTTACAAGACACACAAATTTTCCGCATCCCAACTTAAACCCGGCCTTTGGAGTAGAGCTGTTTAAAGGACAAGGAAATAGAAAGATGCCCGTATTTACAGGTTTGTTCACATTTTGATTTTACATAAATAATAGTTAGTCTTTAAACGATAATAGATGCGTGAGAAAAGGCAGCGCCGTTAGCATTAGACATTAGCTTCAGGCCTCAATTGATGGGTTGTGTTTAAAAACAGAGGGAAAGCTGAACAAGAAACAGAAATCCCATAGCAAGCATTCTGGTTTGACATGTATTTAGACGTTGTGTTTATTTTATATGGATATTTGCGATGTGAAATGTAAATGATCAGACTTGAGTATTAGTGATGCAGCATGTTATCATGCCGGCTAGGCACACTTTATTAAAACGCCTATAAATCTTATAGCACTTTCAATCAATCAATAGACCGTATTACTGAACAGTAAGTACAGACTTTACGTCTACATTTTTAATTTAATTTATTTATTTTGCAGAATTGGCCATAGAACTTGTAGACATCAAATTTGATGCATCATGGCTTGTAGTTGTATCCTGCGTGCTATATATATGGTGTGCCAGATTTACTAGTTTATTGTAATGGATTTCCAGTGATAAATCTGTTAAAGCTATATTTATTTATGTCTTGCTGCTGTAACAGCTTTCATGTGTCATTTTTGTAGACCAAAGTCAGTATCTCATGTAGTTAATATGTTTTGTATATAGCACCATAAAATGTATACTTGTGTATAAAAGTGTATACAAATTGTGCACTATATTCCAAGTCGTCTTAAGCAATTTTTTTTTATTTTTTTTATTTTTTTTTTATAAATCTGGCTCTCAAGTTTTGTTGAAGTGTGCCTGTACAGTTTCAAGATGTTATGATGTTGTTTTATTATTTCAAAAGGCATGAAGGTAAGTAGAATATGATTAAATTTTCACTTTATTGTCACTTTTAAAGCAGGTGTTTTAAAACTATTCCCGGAGCCTCCCCAGCCCTACACATTTTGTATGTTTTCCTTATGGACCCTTTTCATATTTCTGTGGTTCTCATAAACATTTTGCAATATCACACACACACACACACACAAAAAAAAATAAAAAATCTGGATGAAAATGTGCATACAAATACGCATGTGTTCAGTTGAGGTGGGTAAATGTATTATCCGATACGACATGCAAATAAACTATGATGGAAACCCATTTCCTGAATAAATCCCTTGATGCACAACAAAAGTCTCACATGACTTTGCTTTGACAGAGAATATGATTGGATAACTGGACTTACCAGTGGACCAATCACATTGTACAGCATCTCAAATGTTGGTTTGGTCTTTCTGGGGTGTGATTCCTAAAAGCATCATTAGCCAACTATGGTCGCAAGTTCCATTAAACTTTGTTGGTAACAATGGAACAGGTGGCTTTGGGAAATGCATCCCTGAAATGTCTGAGCCAAAGTCTGTCATAAACATGATTTGGTTTATTTCCTTCCCAGAAGTGTCTTACATGATAGCCTTCCCAAACACCAGGCGTCTGAACGCAAGATAACATGACAGCGTTTATTGCATTATTGCATTTCAACTGAGGCATGAGTCATTTATGATTGAAGAAAAGAACCACAGTTTCTTCCCCAATTGCAGCAACTTCCATTTTTATTGCAGATATTTTACACCAGTTTCCCATTCTTTTGAACAACGCTGCTGGATGGAAACAGTGCTTTATTCGCAAATGTTTTATGCAATATTCAAATTTTGCGCATAAGTTAAATTCGCAACTTTGGATGGAAACAGCTATAGCTATAGATTGGTATTGTGATGACTGAGAATTTTTTGCTCCAATAGCAAATAAATATCCACAATAATGTTTTTACGACTTTCCAAAAGAGGGAAGCAATATAGTGTGGTTGATTACGACAGACATTAAAGAGAAAGGTGTTATAGAAACACCCCCTCAGCAGTGTTTTTTGTGGTTTTAATACAAAGGTAATAGGAAAAGTGTAGTAATAAATGTACGTTACATTTTTAAAAATTAAAATATAAACATTTTACTAGACTTATGTTAATAATTGTGGAAATCACTGTGAAAAAAGTCAGCAAAGTCATTGCTATCAGCAATGTGCAGATGTGTTGTGCTGAATAATTTTGTGTGACAATTTTTTTTGTCTTGATTTTTCTTTCTTTTTTTCTTTGAATATCTTAGTGAATGTGAAATGGGGAAAGGAGAAGTTTGATGCAGTGGAGCTAAATACAGAGGAGCCGCCCATGGTGTTCAAAGCCCAGCTTTTCGCTCTAACGGGGGTTCAGCCAGAGAGACAGAAAGTCATGGTGAAAGGAGGAACACTGAAGGTAGTGGCTGTGATCTGTAATGGAAAGCATTAATATTTGCTGTCCTCTGGTATTGCAGGTGTCTGACTTATTTTACTTTTGTTCACCAGGATGATGAATGGGGCAATATCAAGTTGAAAAATGTAAGTATATGGCTAAGTCTGTTTTCGATTAGATTTAGAAAATGTACTTAAAGAGTTGTCCTGTAATCAGAATTCAGCAGTTAAGTTAAATATTGAAACATAAGATCTAAAATAGTTTATCCAACAGTACGCCTTAAAATAAGCATTGATTCTAATTTGTTCCTTAAAACATGTTCCTAGTCTTAATTTGTGCGTGTTTGTTGATGACCAATCGAGCTCATGTGTTCAGCATGGTTGTGCTGCTTTTAGAGCAGAAACGAGAGTTGATGCTCTCTTTGTTTTTCCGTCGTCTTTGGGTGTCTTCGTATGTTAATTTATTCAAGCTTATTTTGTCCATTAGATCAAAAGATCTGAAAAAACCCATAGATTTACCTGCCCATAGACCCTCCCCTTGAAGAAATCAGGACAGAATTGGTTGAAAGTGGACACGAGACGGATTAAAACACCAGGTGTAAACTGGTATGTCACCCTTGTCCACTTGTGATCCAGTCAACCAAAATGCATCTTGAAGGGGACCTATTATGCCCCTTTTTACAAGATGTATTATAAGTCTCAGGTGTCCCCAGAATGTGTCTGTGAAGTTTCAGTAATTTTTCTAGGGCAACACTGGTTTGTTTTAATAACCCAGACTAGTCCTGACTAGTCCCAGTGACTCGTTAGGGGTGATAAAATTATCATCCCTCTCAGATTAGATTTGAAGACGCTGATTGGCTAAGTTTTATGTCATAGTGCGAATGTTCTTTTCTTGAATCAGCAAACCTGCTACATAAACCCGTGTCCTGTAGGTGATTTCCCCAGAACTGAAATTTAGACATGCAGGAGCTGTGTAGGGAAGGCATATATTTTGCACAGATGATTTCCTATCAACACATACACTACATGTACAAAAGTATTGGGGGCACACCTCATAATTATTGAATTTAGGAGTATACATTTCAATCAGACCCATTGCCACAGGTGTATAAAATCAAGTACTTAGCCATGCAGTCTGCATTTACAAACGTTTGTGTAAAAAATGGGTCTGTGTTATAATGTATTAGTTAGATACTGAATAATGATAAATATTGAATATTAATAATTCTGTTTGCTTTAATGTTTAAGACCATTTTGTTGTAAACCTTTACGATTTATTCAAACATACAACATGTCCCATGAGCAGCAGCAGTCTCTTTACTTTTTTTGCAATAATTTGCACCGTTGTTTTGTTTGTTTGGAGTGTGGAAAAGAAACAGAAGACATTTGACTTATTAGAAGTCAGTGTGCCATAAGAATGATTTTGAAACTGATATTTCTAGGTAAGAAGAAACTTAAATACAGTTGTTTTAAAGGGTTAGTTCACCCAAAAATGAAGATAATGTCATTTATTACTCACCCTCATGCCGTTCCACACCCGTAAGACCTTCGTTCATCTTCAGAACGCAAATTAAGATATTTTTGTTGAAATCCGATGGTTCAGTGAGGCCTCCATAGCCAGCAATGTCATTTCCTCTCTCAAGATCCATAAAGGTACTAAAAACATATTTAAATCAGTTCATGTGAGTACAGTGGTTCAATATTAATATTATAAAGTGACAAGAATATTTTTGGTGCGCCAAAAAAAAAAAAAAAAAAGATTTATATAGTGATGGCTGATTTCAAAACATTGCTGAAGATGAACAAAGGTCTTGCGAGTGTAGAACGGCATGAGGGTGAGTAATAAATGACATTATTTTCATTTTTGGGTGAACTAACCCTTTAACAATCCACTGCAAACTCAGGTCTGGCTATATTCTGTTACACAACACCCATTTTTCATAATCCTATAAATTCCTGATTGTTAAAATCAAGTTCCACACATTTGTTTTGTTGAATAATGCAGCACATAAGTACAATAGGTTGCAAACGCTGTTTCATGTTGACTTTAAATGTGTTTTCTTCAGTTAAATAGATGTTTTGATCCATGTAGGGGATGACTCTTCTGATGATGGGCTCTGCTGATGCCCTGCCTGAAGAGCCTGTAGTACGACCCATGTTTGTAGAGGACATGACGGAGGAGCAGCTTGCATCTGCAGTAAGTTTTCAGCCAACAGATCTTGGATCAGAATGATCTGCTATTTAAGTATTTTAGCAGGAATCACAGAAACAGGCCTTCTCATTTTAACTGCTCATTTCTACAATCTCTGTCATGTTCAGATGGAGTTGCCATGTGGATTGACAAATCTGGGCAACACATGCTACATGAATGCAACAGTGCAGTGTCTACGCTCTGTGCCTGAGCTCAAAGGCGCTCTCAGGAGGTACAATTTAGGCATTTCCATCATATCAAATTCAGAGATTTTATGTGGTGTAATACATCAATGTGTTTTTTTTGTTTTGTTTTGTTTTTTTGGTAATTTGCCTCCATCTGTAGGTACTCTGGTGCCTTGCGGTCTTCAGGAGCTAATGCACCTTCCCAGTACATCACAGCAGGTGATGAACTTTCACTGTGTATCAGTTGAGGTTACAAAATAAATTCTTGACTCTTTCATTTCTTATTTGCCCAACATTTTGGGATCAGTATGTCCAAGCTTACTGCTCAAGATTAATGCATAAAATAGTTAAGCTGCGTAGCAATACTGAATCTTACAGTTTTTGTGGACAGCATGTAGCACATGTTTGATCAAGTGAATTCTTCACTTAGCTCTGCGTGATTTGTATGAGTCCATGGATAAGACCTCGTCAAGCATTCCACCCATCATTTTGCTGCAGTTCCTGCACATGGCCTTCCCACAGTTTGCTGAAAAAGGAGACCAGGGACAATACCTTCAGCAGGTTAGGTCTTATCTTTTTAGATGAAAAGATCTTTTTATAAACATTTGAAGGCTACATGCTGTTTAAATGTATTATTTACTTATTTTTATCATAAATAAGCTTACTGAGTTTAATTAATATTTTTATTTTCAAATAGTTAAATAAAATGGTAAAATAGTTATTTTTCCATGGTATCAAATTTGGTACCAAAAACCATGAAATTTTACTCGTTATGGTACTGTGACAACTATATTACAGCAATGCAGAGAATGTAGTGTAAAAAACCCCCAGGTCTTTGTCATATTTGTCTGGAACTATTTTACAAATAATTTGTGCATTTTTTTTTTCTGTTTGCATGTTTTTGGTCGTGTGTGTCTGTTTATATAATATATAATATATTTTCCCTTCCCTCCCATTTACTCAGGATGCCAATGAGTGCTGGGTCCAGATGATGCGGGTCCTTCAGCAGAAATTAGAACCTGAAGAACTAGAAACCCCACCGGAGGCAAGGCTACTGTATTATATATTATAGGGTTGTCAAAAGTACCAAAACTTCAGTAACAATTTGGCACTGAAATTTTAAAAATACAACTATACCAGCATTTCTGCAGTACCTGTAGTACTCAGTACTGGGTATTTTTGGTGCTCAGTGTTAGGTGGCTGCTTTCAACGCTCCCATGCATATCTATGTGAGCACTCTGTGAAGAGCGTCAAAGGTTTCTATTTACAATGCCAATCAGACATATATGTTGAATGCGTGAATGCAATGGCCAATCAGAGATCAAGTTCAGAATCCGCTCAACACCACTCAAAACACCGGAGCTTTAATTCACCATGCGCTTTAGAGTTCTGCACGCTCGTGAATCCTTTCATTATTTCCAAAAAGTGTAAATAAGAGATTCATTGTGCAGTATAGATAGCTTTTTTATTATTATAGTGGGAGATTTCACAGTAGTGTAGATGTTATGGATTTACATCTGTTTTTAATTGTGCATTTGAATCCGAAACTGCAATGTTTGACAGCGATATTACCATAGCAACAGATGGGACAAAGCAATCTGATACTGTCAAAATAATGCGCATTAAGTCTTAGTGTAAATGCAAACTAATTGTCCTGCCACTTGTTCTATGTATTGTATATACATTTCTTTGTCCTTCATTTTATTACTAATTTTTGACTCTCTTTTTTTATATACATTTGAAGGCTACATGCTGTTTAAATCAACATAAATAAGCTTATTGAATATAATTTTCTATAATTTTTTTTAAATAGTTAAAATGGTACATTTTTCTATGGTATCAAAATTGGTACCAAAATCCATTAAATTTTACTCGTTATGGTACTGTGACGAACCTAATATATTCAAACTATGTAATTACAGGAATGCAGAGAATTTAGAATTTAGGTCTTTATCATATTTGTCTGGAAATTTAAACGGTTTTACAAATAATTTATGCATTTTTTTCTTTTTGCATGTTTTTGGTCAAATAACAGACTGACAGTGATAGTGGAGCTGCTGCCTCCACAAAAAAGAAGAATTTCATCGATCAGTATTTTGGTGTTGAATTTGAAACTACGTATCCTTTGACAAGTGCCTGTTGTGCAAGTCTATATCAGCATGTGCTCTCTGTCAGTATTTCTTTGTGCTGCAGCTGATTTTAATTTAATAAACTGCACGGCCCGTTTATTCCTTCAGCCTTACCTTGCAACTCCAGAACCCGATTTGGATTTAGACTTAAAAAAAATAAAATAATAATAACAATTCACAGTGTGGTACAATTTCACACCCTGACCCTAAATAATTGCTTGTTGGCAGCCTGGCCTACAAATAAATAGATTTTGTCATTTGATTAAAATGTGCTGAGTTTTGTTTTTTGGTTGGGAGGTGGACAGAGTTTTTAGTCTTTGAGTTGACTTAAAGGTGCCATCGAACGTTTTTTTACAAGATGAAATATTAGTCTAAGGTGTCCCCTGAATGTGTCTGTGAAGTTTCAGCTCGAAATACCCCATAGATTTTTTTTTTATTATTAATTTTTTTTAACTGCCTATTTTGGGGCATCATTAACTATGCACCGATTCATGCTGCAGCCCCTTTAATTCCTCACGCTCCCTGCCCCCAGAGCTCGCGCTTGCCTTAAACAGCATAAACGTAAAGTTCACACAGCTAATATAACCCTCAAAATGGATTTTTACAAAGTGTTCGTCATGCAGCATGTCTAATCGTGTAAGTATGGTATTTATTTGGATGTTTACATTTGATTCTGAATGAGTTTGATGGTGTTCCGTGGCTAAAGCTAACATTACACACTGTTGGAGAGATTAATAAAGAATGAAGTTGTGTTTATGAATTATACAGACTGCAAGTGTTTAAAAATGAAAATAGCAACAGCGCTTGTGTCCGTGAATACAGACCGTGAAAGAAACGATGGTAACTTTAACCACATTTAACAGTACATTAGCAACATGCTAACTAAACATTTAGAAAGACAATTTACAAATATCACTAAAAATAACATGATATCATGGATCATGTCAGTTATTATTGCTCCATCTGCCATTTTTCGCTATTGTTCTTGCTTGCTTACCTAGTCTGTTGATTCAGCTGTGCACAGATCCAGATGTTAATACTGCCTACCCTTGTGTGATGTCTTGAACATGGGCTGGCATATGCAAATATTGGGGGCGTACATATTAATGATCCTGACTGTTACGTAACAGTCGGTGTTATGTTGAGATTCGCCTGTTCTTTGGAGGTCTTTTAAACAAATGAGATTTATATAAGAAGGAGGAAACAATGGAGTTTGAGACTCACTGTATGTCATTTCCATGTACTGAACTATTGTTATTCAACTATGCCGAGGTAAATTAAATTTTCCATTCGATGGCACCTTTAAGCTACTCTGATACATTGAGAAATTAACTCCTGAACAAAATTGATAGGAGGAAGACAGAATTTTTATGTTTGGGGGAATTATCTAGAATGCCGCTGACTCTTTGTTTACTTGACTCTTTTGAAATTGCTGCATTGCATTGCTCTGCAGCCATAACTATGTATTGAGGGGATGGCCAGACTTAATGTAATGAGCATTGCGATTTGTAGTCGGAGTACTCCTGGACCGAGTAGAAATTTTCTCCAGTCCTATAGATATGAATGTGACATTTTTAAGGTACTTAACCTTTTATGTGTCCAGTATGAAATGTACTGAATCAGAGGATGAGGATCCAGCTAAAGGCTCAGAGAGCCAGCTGCAGCTTAGCTGCTTCATCAACCAGGAAGTCAAATATCTCGCCACTGGACTCAGATTGGTGAGTGCAACGTTCCATATGTAGGAAGTACCACCAGTGTTCACAATCCCTGTTAATCTTTACCTTTCTTTCTATAAACCTAGAGGCTACAGGAGGACATCACAAAGTTTTCCCCATCCTTACAAAGAAATGCCCTCTATATCAAATCGGTATGTATTACCTTTTGGAATTTTGGACTTTTGTGGCATCACTGGAGAAATGCTGCTTTGTTCCAGTGTTTTCTTTCGTACAATAAAAAATGAACAGTCACTTATTATGTTTTTGCATTTAAGTCCAAAATCAGCCGTCTACCGGCATACCTCACAGTTCAAATGGTCCGGTTCTTTTACAAAGAGAAAGAGTCTGTGAATGCCAAAGTCCTTAAGGTAGGTCTTTTGCTGAGGAGTGATTTGGTATATAAAGTGTTGTCACCAAAATATATATAAATTGATTTGATAACTTATTTTGTGTAAACTTTAATTTTGCTGCATTTAGGATGTCAAATTTCCTCTTATGCTGGACGTCTATGAGCTGTGTACTCCTGAACTTCAAGAGAAGATGGTTCCTATGAGGTCAAAGTTTAAGGAGTTTGAAGACAAGAAATTGGAGATGCAACAGCAGCCGAAAGCAAGTGCCCATGTCATACTGAACATTTCTCGCATTTTGAAAAGCTATCCGTAAACTGGCTAACATTTTGTTTTTCATTTTATTTCACATTTAACAGGTGATTCAGAAGGTTGGGGCTCCAAAGGAAACAAAATATGAACCTTTCTGTTTTTCTGAAGGTGAGTACTCACTGCAAAGCTACTTAATTATTATTTTTTTTTAATTTATAAGCTGTTAACTTTTTTTTTTGTTCTCTATAGACTTGGGCTCTAACAACAGTGGTTACTATGACCTGCAAGCAGTTCTGACACATCAGGGCCGATCCAGTTCATCTGGCCACTATGTCGCCTGGGTTAAAAGGAAAGAAGGTCAAGTATTGTCGACGTCAGATCAAGTTTTTGCATTCATTATTTGTAAAACGTACTTGCATAATCTTTATTTTTGCCTTTGTAACTGTAAACGTAGCTTGATTGCATTCTTTGGTGCTTTGTTGCTGGATAATGTTACTTTTTCAAGTAATCCATTACAATATTGCATTACTCCTTTGAGTAATGCAATAAAATAAAATGCTTTGGAAAAAGGCAGATGTAACGTGTAGAAAAGGACATTGATTTTATTCTAGTGAATGAGAAATAACTGAAGTGTTTGGATCAACCACTGTAGAGTTAGAACCGGGGAATTCAGTTTACAGCTTTTATAGAGCATGGTGTCAGCCAAATCAGTCCCTGTTGGAACACTAATGGACGTGGTACAAAAGAGTTCAATATCTAAACAAGTTGGCAAGATTAATCTCCAGCTCAAGCTATTTTTTATTTATTTTTTTTGACAAGGTTTATTGCTTCTGATGCCATTTCTGTAGAGTCCACTTCTGCTTTTAGAGGAAAAATTTCTTGCGTTGAGGAGCAGGTTGCAGCTAAACAGTTTCTAATATTCCTTAAGACCTTGATTAGCTTGTTTAGGTGTTTTATTTAGGATTGGATATCCCTGCTCTACAGCGCTTTGATGTTCTAGCTGGTATTGATATTTCACTCTCTCTGAACAGATGAATGGATGAAGTTTGATGATGATAAGGTCAGCGTGGTGACCCCTGAGGACATCTTGAAGCTGTCTGGTGGTGGGGATTGGCATATAGCATATGTCCTTCTGTATGGCCCTCGACGTCTGGAAATACTTGAGTAACAGTGTTTCACAGAAGAAACTTAAACCATAATTGCCATTTTCAAAGCACTGTCTGTATAGATGTGCAAATAAATGTGTCTTTAAAAACATGACCTTAATTTTTGAACTCTTCATGCATCTCAAGTGGCATGTCTGTTAAGGGCGTTTTCCCCTTTTACGGATGGTAGATTGCTGGACCTGATCCTTTTTATTGGACTTGGAGCAATTTTTTTTTTTTATATGCATTGACTTTTTTTAAGCCTGTGAAAAGGTGTTCATGCTCAATAGTGTCCCATCACAGGAGAAGTAGTGACTTGGTATCTAAAGATGTTCTTGGCCACAGGTTTTGGACATGTAAAACAAATACATCAACAGGAGTTGTATGATATTGGGATCTTACCAAAAGAAACTCAGTTTACAAGGATCTGCTGTGTGTGAACCGAAATGTATCAAAGGTGGATTTCTTATCAAAGCACTTTGAGAGGATGTCTTTATGCTCAATTACTGCTTCTGTCTTCTAGCTACCATGCAACAAATGCCACTGTAAACTTTTGTGTCCTGAAATACTCAAAAACAATCAAAGAGAATTTACCTCTGTAATAAGTTTACTGGCTTTTCATAAACGGTGAAAACAAATAAACATGCCATTGACACTCTTGTGTGGATTTTGCAAACAAAACTATTAAAATCATTTCAGATTCCATTTATTTAAAAAAAAAAAAAAAAAAAAAAAAAAATGTAGACAACTCAAAGTACAGGGAAAAAAAAAAAAAAAAAAAACATTAAAACCAAACAAGATAAAGGAGATGCTGTTATGTTTCGTTGAGACCATCTGCGATGGTACGGAATCCAGCTGTGGTCAGGGCCGTGACCAGGCTCTCCATTGTTGCTTGAGGGCCTTCTCGGTCCTGCCAGGCCACCAGTAGCATCTTTGCCTGAAGTTCTACATCCTCACTGTCAGCCTCTATCACGCGAATCTCCTTCTCGCTCATCTCCAGATGGTCTGCCAGCGTCTTCCACTGGGATCCAAGCTTGGCTGCAATCTCATCCATCTGACTGTTGGTCACTCCCTTGCTCTGAATGCTGGGACCTGGAAAATTTCACTTTATTTAAAACCCTCACTGAAGAATTCACTTTGTCAAACTAGCTTTGCCACATGAAAAGTACATAAGGAGAGATTCTAAAATGCACATCCACTGGACACTTTACTATCCCGTGAGGACACAAAAGAAGATTTGCGAATGGCAGTAAAGCGATGCAATTGATGGCGCAGGTGACATGGCGGATGTAGTATGTCTGAATTTCATTCAAACTAGCCATATTCATATTATATAGACCATACTTTTAAGTTTTAAACCAAATGTAGTGCTAGTGTTGCAAACCTTAAAGGGTTAAGTCACCCAATAACAAAAATTATTGCATAATTTACTCACCCTCAAGCCATCCTTGGTGTATATGACCACCGGTCACGAATTAGAAGTCTAAAACGAGAATTTTTAAAGAGTAATGTCTGAGGAGCTTGAGTTTGTTGCTAAGCCCTATTTGTTTGAACCATGAGAGGAGTCTACCATCACCTAAGCTTAGGCTACATTCTACGTCATACAATGGAACTCGACTCTCTCGTGAAAGGACGTTACCGGAAACTAGTGATTACATTTTATAACATTATAATTATGCATTTTTGTAAGAAAAATATCCATCGCTTCGCTTCATTTATTACCCCGCTGGAGTCGTATGGATTACTTTTATGATGGATGGATGTGCTTTTTTGGGCTTCAAAAGTTCAGTTACTATTCACTTCCATTATGAAGCTTGGAAGAGCCAGGATATTTTCTCAGCCCAAATGGAGATAAGGCAAACCACGGGCATCCATATGGTACATATGTTTTTAAGCCACAAAAGGGCAAAGACCACTCTTGTAATCGCTAGGTTTTGCAGCCCATAAATGGTATAAAAGAAAATTACACAGGACTTCTGCATTACCAGAGTAAAATTGGGAGTATCTCAAAAACCTCAACAGCTCAAAGTTTCACTTATGTTTATGCTAATTAACTTTTGAACTACAAAGACTAGAAACAATTTCTGAGTTGAACGCACAACACCGTTAAGATTTTTCCAATTAGAATTCTCATAAACTACTCATAGTAGACGATTCATTCCATCATGAAAATTGCTTAGATCATTGTGAGGCCAAGCTGGCAAAAAGTAATGTGTGTACGCCAAAGGGGACGTGAGGCTGCATCTCTGCAACACTTTGGTGTATTGAGATGAAACTTAACTACCTGTCATAACAAGCATGACCTGAGAGTACTTGCACAGTTTTGGAAAGGAAATATGAAAAATGGCTATTTTATAACTTTTGAACAGATTGGCAAAAAAGAAAAGAAAAAAAAGACAAGACTGGATTTTTTTAGATTTAGTGCAACATACAGTCTCGAAAGACGCACAATTTTCAAACTGGTCATTTTGAGCGGCTGTCATTTGGAATTTTGATGTACAGGTGTACAGGGTTCCTACACATTTGCCAGACTTAAATTTCCAAACCTTTTTAGACCATATTTAACAAATGATTCATACAGCATTATTTTCTGCTTTATATTTGGTTTATAGTACAGTCATCTGTAAATATTTTTAATTATCTCAGGGGTTTTTATATTTATTTTCTGGAAGTGACAGAACCCCTAAAAAACAACAACACATATACATATACATATATACAGACTTTACGTGCCCTCGAGAAATTATTCACATGTGAACAGCATTTTTTTGTGTGCCTTCGGATTACAATTTCTAGTTTTTTTATATGTATATATATATATTATAATAACCTGTTTCCTTTCTGTGTCACTCCCATCTTACAATGAAGAAAATGAGAGCATGGACGCACATGGATTAAATAGAGACCTATTTGCTCAAAATTTGTCTTTCACATGTAAAGGGGGGGGGGGGGGGGTTAACTGCATTTACATTTATTCATATATAAATGGAAAACTAGGGTATAGGAGGGGCTAGGCACACTAACGCAAAAAAAAAAAAAAATTGGCCCAACGATGCAGTGTCTTTGTGTTTCTATTAGTGTATGAGTCATTCATGATGACCGTCGTGTATCTTGAGAAACATGGCCATCATTTTGATGGAAAGATGTCAAAAAGATCTGAAGCTGCAACGTAGATGCAATTTCTGTCAAAATGGATTAAAGCTCTACACTGCTCTACACTGAGGTGATTTGTTCCCTCTTCTCTGCTCACCTCAAGCAGCAATTAAATCCTCTTTCTTGGGACCTTTACACTACATTGATGGCAGACAGACCCAAGTGCCATTCTGTGATGACGCTTTGAAAACAAAACCAAAGCACAAAGTGAGGTGAGCAATACCATCCATGTTGCTGCCACCCCTTTAGAAGATGTTACCTAGCCATAGCTGCCACTTTTGATAATGCAAATGTACTGCTGTTCTGATCCAAAGAGTACAGTTTCAACTAGGGGTGTGATATTAATTTGTGACAATATTTCGTGTCAAGGTTAAAGCTGTACCGGAATTGGTCCGCATTATTAGACCATTTTCTAAGGCTGCAGCCACTGTAATATATTTTAAAACCATTTCATAGTGTTATTGTAAAATCACAAAGGCTGCGATGTCCAAGAAATTACAGTGGCTGTAGCATTTCTATCATAAGTGGCCAAATATTAAAGATTAAGTGGACTTTTAAAATTAAACGTTGTTTGGCCAATATTAAACAAGGATTTGATCATGCTGTAAAGTGTAACAACAACAGCTAGGCCATTGGCACCCTCTGCAGGCATGTGTTATAATATATACAGAAGTTGTACAGGAGTTGATTATCATTTATACTAAATTACATTATATATTTTAACAGTGCTCTTCAATAAAACCAAATGATTACTCGATTTTGATACTTTATTTGAACCAATTATTATTGCCTCATTATTATATATGTATTTGAATTCATTTTAAAGGCTGTTGTTCACTTAAGTGTATTTTTATTAACAAAAAAAAATCTTTTATCCGATTACTCAATCAAAAATTGATCAATTACTCGATTACCAAAACAAACGTTGACAGCCCTAGATTGAAAAATGCATCTGCATTGTTTTGCATTTTGTGACTTTCAGTCATATTTTGTTGCTGAAGATTTCTGAATCTCGTCTTGTGCTCGTAAACCCAATATCGTGTATCATCTTGTTTAGTGAGCCAAGTGTATTGTCACACCCCTAGTGTCAACAGAATCTATAGCAATAAAAATGGCATCTGAGGTTTAATAATAAACAAGAACAAACAACTCACTGTCATTGCTGTCTTTCAACAGGTTATCTCCATTCTCATCATCATCTTCCTCTCCAGTTTTTATCTCCTCAGAAGGAAGGTCTTTCTGTTTGAAGATAAACAAAAATTCAGTCCCATTTCAGAATTTATATAATACTCAAATATTATTGTACAACTATATTGTACACCATTCTCCACTAATATTGGCATCCTTCATAAATAAGCAAAACTAAAAAAAATTGGAACATACTCAAGCATGCGTGACGTGATGCTTGTGGTGTCAATATTATGGAATGCATAGATTTATGTGGATTTTTTGAATGAAAAACCAAAGGATAAACAACAAAGATACTTTCCATGGCCATATTTACCAAGGGTGGCTATATTTGTAGATGCCACTGTATATATGTTGCGATAATAGTGGTTTTCGTACAGGAGGAGTGTTTTCATAGTTCTTATAACTATTGGTGGAGGTACCTGCTTTTTGGCATGTTTGCACCGCAGGAACTGGGAATGATTTTAAGTATAGGAATGCCTTTTGGGGGGACTAAATTATCTCTTATTTCAGAGAAGGGTCCCACCCACCACAACAGGAACTACCAGTGAGTATACATTGGTTGGCCAAGCACATGTGAAACACCGGCACCTGCCATTTTTTAAAAAGCCATGCCAACACACAGTTTATAGCCTATACAATTACTCCACAAACAAGGAAAACAGTGATAGATGGACCAATGCCGAAGTCCATGCACTTCTCAACCTTTATGCTGAGGAGGAAATTCAATGCGACTTTAAAGGGACCAAGCGAAACATGATTATGTATTTCCACACTGGGCATCAACCACATGGGAAATGCCATAATAATTTATCGTACACGGTTTACTTTCTTTGTTTAAAGGTGCTATAGAATAGTGTTTCTCAAACAGTGGTCCTTGACAGAATGCCAGGGGGTCCTTATAAAATATCTGAATAAAATTTTTGTATATTTTGACATTTGACATGTTCCCATAAAAGAAGAAGTTAATATATGTATAATATATCTGACTATATGACTAAATATAGGACAAGTCAACTAACGTAGTAGTAAATTATTCTTGATTGCATTTGGTCATTACAAAGACATTAATGATACCAATGAGCCAATTTTATTCTGGGGTCCTTGAGGATGGTTCCAAATATGACGGGGGTCCATTACTCAAAAAAGGTTGAGATTCACTAGAGGATGTTTTGTTTTATACATTTTTGCAATATTACTTGAAACTGTCTTTACTAACTGATAAAAGACTATTTATTAGGTGCACTGAAAGGAATAATATTAATATACATCATCTGTGCACGAGGTAGGGCCTTAAAAACATCAGCCAATCATTTATATGATCATCACATAAACGATTGGCCCTCTGGCTTGTCAATCACTGCCATTACGTTCCTTGTGAGAGACGTGCACGGATTGGCCCACTGGCTTGTGACCTAATAAATAGTCTTATTATCAGTTAGTAAAGACAGTTTCAAGTAATATTGCAAAAATGTATAAAACAAAACATCCTCTATAGCACCTTTAACAGTGCTATCTAATAACGTATTACAACTAATGAAGACAGAGAATGTGAGCATGGTGTACTCAGGCATTCTCAGCGCCGTCAAAGTAAAAGTCTCCCTCGCCATCAAAATAAAAGTCCCACACAACAATCAAAATGGCAGGAAGTAAGTTGACGTCACTTCAGAGTTCTCTACTCCTGGTGCGAATGCAACCAGGAAAATGGCCCTAGGGTAAAATAAAGTTCTCTGTGAACCACCCTGGTGGCTTGTTCCTATAATTGAGTTCCTAATAACTACCCGGTGCAAAAGCCCTGATATCAGCCACTGAAAAGCCTATATTGGGCAAGAACTAGTTTGAATGTTATCTACTGTAGCATATGCACATGTATCAGGATAATCAATAAACTTTGGAATGTTCAGAACGCTTTTAGCATGCTGGACTGGGTTGTAAAATCTCATCTCGGCTCCGACCGGTCTGCGAAGATGAGCCCACTTGACACCTTTGTTACCCTCCGAGGTAAAACAGGAGGCCCAATTTCCTTGCTCTTAGGACATCAAAGGGGCACCTCATGTGGACTACGGGCCAGATTCACATTCCAACACCACACACACAGGCACACACAAGAACACACAAACATACATTATTGACTGTATATGTAAAATATAACTATGCCAAGTCACATCCATGTATGTACCCATCATGTATCTCGAGTGTGTGCATGTTTCCTAATGTTTAGACTTAGTAAATAACTGTAGTTGAGTTAGTTTTAGTTTTAATGATGGAATTTTGTCTGTAAACCATAACGTCTTTTATATGCCTTTCTGATCTATCGAGTTTGATCTCTCCGTAAAGCTCCGGATTCGAGCTATTCACTGAGATATGTCACATAGCTGACAAATGCATTTTTCTATGTGTGTAATGATATTGTGAAGAAAGTACTCCATCTCGAAATCCGATCTGATAGTCGTAAAGTATGTAAATTCAGCTAGGAGACCAAACAAAGAAACTTTGCCCGCCAAATAGTGCTGTGCATCTATTGGCCGCTACAATTCAGGAGGTGTGTTAGCTTGGGTTTCCATAAAAACAACGACACACACCTTTTCCTTTGTCTCCCGATTGTCTCACGAGCACCTCGTGCACGTCTCTCCCGGGCGTCTCCGGTGACCACGCGCCTCCATCGCGCTCCTCTTTTCGGGACCACCACTCCTTTGGACTCTCTCTCTCTTCGGTTAAGTTACTTAAGTTTAAACCTTGTTTGAAAACCCCGCTGGAGAAACCCTCTCGGAAAGGACCAACCAAGCCAGGCGCATTGAAACTGCTACACACGGACTTGAACCAATAAGCAAGTATGATAATTTATCTGAAATTTGTTTAAACTGATTTCTGTGCTGGCTCTCTCAGAAAGGTTTAACTGTGTAATTTGCCATTCTTTGATCATCTTTCTTTTCTTCATTTTCACTCTTGTATATATATGTGTATACCTTCTGTATATATTTAGACGTATAACCTCTGTAGTCTTAGTTTGCATATATTAAACACATTATTCGTGCTCGATTGTTCTTTTTGCTCATTTCAACAAAAGCCAGGTCACTTTAACGTTTCGATCCTATATCCTTGCTTTACGTTTGGATGCTAGAATAGGAAGTCTTTCTCGTGGCCAGAGAACAGACCTTCCTTTTTATAACATTCTGAGGAGCTATAGTTTGCCGGACAAACGAACAGTTTCTCTAAATAATTATTAAACCAGAACTAATCATATATATAATTGATTACAATTCGTTGTGATTAATTCACCATATATGGTTAATTCCCCCTTGGGTCGGTATGTGCATAATAATTCATAAAGCTTTATGAATTATTATATTCACATTCCACCCATAAATTGATTAATAACTGTACAAATCGTTACACTACATTCTAGAAAACTCCCCTAGTGTTTGATAATGTGGATGTCCACTCACAGGAAGCTCTTTGGCCAGTTTGATGACCATGTTTTCCAGATAGTCTGCCAGACTCTTGAACTGCTGATTGGTTGGCTGGAAGAAGTGAGGACTCCTCCTGGAGAGCAGTCGCAAGGCTCTCCAGCCGTAGTTTGAGTTACGCACAACTCTGAGGGAAGACGGTGAAGAATTCATTTAATCTGATGATTAATGTGATTCATAGTTTGTAATCATTTTTATTCTTTTAAGAGAATCAATTATTAATTATCTGTACTTGTACTCATCCTCCACCATGTTTGCTGGATCTGCCTGTTCAATAGCTTCTTCAAAAAACTCCTCCAGTGATGGCATGAATTCCCTTTAAACAAGACATGCATTAATGCAAAATTTCTCATATTAAGCACCTTTAAGCAAGTGTTTACCAAACACACACCTGCTATCTGACTTGCAGGCCTCCATGTTGTCAGGGTTTAGATTCCAGAGTCTTGTGAGTTCCTCACTGTTGATGGTCAAGAACAGCAGAAATGCAAAATAAGATCCGAATCGAAATCTTGACAAAGTTACAGAGAAATCAAATATTATCTTACTTTCCCATGAGAATTTTGCGATCAGGTCCTTTCCCCAAAAAGTCCTCTGGTGCTTGTCGCTTTCTGCTCGGGCGCATGGGTTTGGTCTCTGCTGGTCTGAGAGAAACAAAAGATTCTATTCACATATTCATTCATAACTTCAAAAATAACCATGACCATAACTGCAAACTAATGTATCATCTTTTTATTTCTGACTTTTAATGCATTTTAAATCTTGCTGTCTGGTTGAAAGAGCTGGGAGAATTAGGAAGTAAGCATTTATAATCCCTGGATGGAGCTCTGAAAGAGTTAGTCCAGGAAGATTTGCCTGTAAGGGTACGGTTTAAACGCACAGCTACCTGACAACTGTGAAACATTTTTACAGTTATCCCTCCAGTGTCAGGAACATCCATTTAGATCTGCTCTGACGGACAACAAAGTTGAGTAGAGTTATCCCTCCAGCGTGAGGAAGATCCAATTAGATCCGCTCTGATGGATAGATCCATTTAGATCCGCTCTGAAGGACAACAAAAAACTCCCTGAAACTTCCTAACTCTTCCATCCGGATAGTCATATTCTCTGTTTTTACTGTTACTTTTATTGTTAGTTTTTACCGTTATTTTTACTGTTAGTTCCATTTTTATTCTTATGTATTTGGTTCTTTAAGTGAAGCACTTTGAATTACCATTGTGTATGAAATGTGCTATACAAATAAAATTGCCTTGCCTAATGAGAGATGAACAGTAGCTAAGTTTCCATTCAAAGTTGCAAATTTAACTTATTTGCAAATGTTTTATGCGATATTCCAATTTTGCGCATAAAGCACCGTTACCATCCAGTGAGTCGAAGAGAACAAAATCCTGATAAATAGGCAGCAAATATCATGAAAAAAAAGGAAGTTGCTGCAGCAGGAGAAGCCACATATATAATAAATGACTTGCGGCTCAAAGAGCACAGACAAAATGCAATAAACGCTGTCATGTTATCTTGCGTTTGGGTTCCTGCTGTTTAGAAACAGTCAAGACAGACAGTTCTGGGAGGTCATTATACCCAACCACTTTGATGACAGACTTTGGCTTAGTCATTTCAGAATAACCAAAACATTTCAGATGCTGATCAAGACAGGTCCACTGCTTAGTCAAATTATGCCACCCCAAGCAAAGTCACATGACTTTTTTGATGCACATCAAGGGATGTATTAAGATATGTCTGACTAATATCAATGCAGGTGAATCAACTGAATTTAAATATTTAAGTTTTAAACAAGTAGACTGTAAACATTTTAATAATTTATTGATAATGTTTTCTGTGTTTTTGGCTGCAGAGATTAAGTCAACGTTGCTGACTCGTCTCCGCAGTAGTGGCCTATATGCACATTTCCTACAGATAACATAATTAGAATTTTTTTTTTTAACCTGAATTGGTTGATAATCACTTGATATTTGAAGCTATCTATTAGATATATTTCTCATGTCCGTGAGGCAAGTATACATTTTTTTTTTTGACACACTCCAGTTCAACAGAGACCAAGATGGCAGAAAGCGCATCCTGTTTGTTTTCTTTATTTTACAAAGGCACAACGTTTTCTTGTTATTGTGAATTTACACAAACATAGTTTCGAAGTTCACTCTTATCTGTATGACCCAAAATGGAGTATTTTAAGTTGTTTCTGCTGTTATCAGGAAAAAATGCAAGTGTCCGTAAGTGCACTACATCTTCCACACTCCGCACAAACACTTGGATATGCACCTAATAATACAGCACATATACCTAGGTTAATGTTAGAGTGAGCAGCCATGTAAAGTTACTACTACTTACATATTTCAAATAAGCCATATTTGAGGTTGATGGACTATAGGCGAACGTTTGGATTTCCTGCCCAACATATTGTAATTACCACAGGGACCTGCGTTAACGATCTGTTGCTCATGGACTGCGTGAGTTTTTTTTTCTGCGACAACCGTCTAATACAATTTTTGTTCAACTAACGAATAGTAGGAGGCAGCCCTACATAAAATGTTGAATATTAATATTTTAAAATGAAATATCAATGATTTAAAAAAATAAATAAATAAATAAATGTACAAAACCTCTTAACGTGGTTTATAATTCTTTGTGTAGATTTGTGTTAAGATGTCCATAATCATACTCATCATTGTCATATGTATGAAATGCTGAATTGGTTACACCCAAATTCTAGAAGACAATTTCATTGGTTTCTGCTTCTTTTTAAATGTGTTTACTTTGATTGTCCCTCATATCTGAAACAATATTTGATTCCATATAGATCATCTTATTCACTAAGACATGAACAATTTCCTTTATTTTTTTGTTCCCAGAATTTTTAGTAAAACTGGTCGAAGGTCTTTTCAGTATAAAGCCCCTTCGGATTGGAATAATCTCCCTCAGTCTTTGAGATCTGTTACTTCATATTATTGCTTTAGGTCATTTTTATTTTCTCATCTTAAAATTGTTTGTGTATGTTTTTAAGTTCTCTTATGTTGATTAGATGTTTGTGTATGTGTATCTACATGCTTATATGTGATTTGATTGTTGTAATTTTGTTGTGGGTGTGAGGGTCTAGTTGAGCATGTCTGTTTTTTGTTTTTTTTTTATTATTTGTATGTTTGTTTGTTTTTTTGTTTGTTTTTTGTTTATTCTTTGTTTAGGACCCCCTCGAAAATGAGATGTCGCATCTCAAGGTGCTATCCTTCTAATAATAAATTAATAATAAATTAATAAAATGAAAAGATGATTAAATTATCAGCCATTTGAATGAATGATTGAGTCATTAAATCATTAATTCAAGCGATTCGTTCATTCCGGCCGTGTGTTGCTCAGACACAAAACAGTCCTGTGGCTTTGTTTGGAATGATTTTCATTGGCAAAATAGAGCTAAAACAGGCAATATTGTCTAAAATCTAAGCCAATTAATATTAACTTGTTTATTGAACTACTGTATAAAATCAAAATCACATTTGTAATCATGCTGATATTTGGAGAGAAAAAAAGGCACTTTTTGTGTGATATAGATTAACTATATTAAATGATACAGAGGTAGTTTTGTCCCTTTTTCTTGAATATTTGGGGCATTCTAAATGCATTTTAATAGACTACATCATGTAGTGTATGAGTGCACTCTAAATGCACAGGCACACTAGTCTAACCTACTAGATACTGATACTGATCCTGCAGATACTGTCCTCTCTGTCTTCTAAATTTAAATTGTGATTTTAACTTTAAAATGGTAAGCAATCACTTTTTTTGTTTTAGAATGTAGAACTTCTATTTTAACCCTTTAATGTATAATCATGCATACATACAGCATAGCCTACATAGATACATACACTACATTTTTCAATAACATTTTATTAATAAAATACAGAAAATAAAACTGGATCCAACCAATCAATTATTAAAATAATTATAAGCTGAAATCGTACTTTTCACAATACACAGTGTGTATTCAAAGCAGCTTTACAGATTGGATTACTATACTGTGGCATATATATATATATATATATATATATATACACACACACCCAACTCTAAGAATTTTTTTAAATCAAGGAGCTGCAAGAAAGCAGCTAATAATTTGTAAAACACTTTGCATAAATGCATCTGCTAAATGAATAAAAGTCAATGTGGAAAACAGTTATATCTACATAATACTCTTTTTTTCATCAGATTTCAGAATAAAATGTAACAATATGATAAAGACTAGAATATGAGTCATTAACCTTGCATAAATGTAGTGTATATCAAATATTTAATAGGATAAAGTGTTTTTTGTGCCGTTTTATTTAATACCTTTCTTTCACGAAGCTTGGGCAGCCCTCATTTTTCCAGGAGTTCCAGTTTTCTTCTGTATTCAGGATGTGCTGTTGGAGACAGCACAGTAAATCAAGATGACAAGAAAAGAGTTTTGGAGCACAAAGCTGCAATTTCGATATGTACAGTATTCATCACAAGATGAGAGTGAAACCTAAAATCCATACACATGTATAATTTGCAGATACTTACCTCAACCATAGATGCAAACTTGTCACCATCTGGAGGGGTTTCTCTCAGTAACTTCAATGATAAGAAAAGTAGATGAACAGTAATAAAACAGTATGACACAGCTATGTAATTAATATGGAGGTCATTTTGGTTGCACCCAACCAAAATCTTACTGAAAGCTCATTTTTATAAATATCAAGCTCAAATTTGAAACAAATTGTTTAGATTAATGGCTTTGATTTTCTCGCAGTTTTAGAGTAAAACATGTTTTGAAAATATAGATTTCATATAAAAATTGAAAATAGTATTTTTGTGCAATTTTCATAAACATAAAACTAACTTTTACCTATTTTTTTTACTTAGCAATAATCTGTCAAGTGTCATCTTCAAAAAGACCTGTGCCTCCAAAGCATTAAAGATTTATGACAGTCTGAGTTGGAAGTTTCATTTTCAGGTCTATGCTCAAAAAGTGTATAAATGGATTAGAACTACTACATAAATATAACCGAGTACTAGGGCTGGGCGATATGGCAAAAAAAATAAAATCTTGATTTTTTTCAGAACGATTGACCGATTCACAATTTTGAATTTTTACTGTCACCATTTTTACATTCACAATTTTTACTGTCACCTTAAAAACTTAATTACAATATGATTTAAGTAACATTCTCTTTATTAACAATCTGGTTAAAAAAGTTCCATTCCAAGTGCACCACACATGAAGTGATCAACATGGTGTAAATGTAAAACAATTTGTTAAATATCTTTGCAGAAATATGCCTGAAATATGAAGTAAAACGTTGTACAAACTTATCTTAAACACATCCTATATGATCAGAATTAATATAAAATAAGAAAATGCTAAATATTTCTTAGCCAAAAAGTAATAGCAATAAATAACACCAGAAATAGGCTATTACTAACAGCAAATGCTTTGTAAAAACAGAAAATAACAGCAGCTTTCAGCCTGTAACCATCATGCAAACATGAAATATCAAACAGGTTTACAGGTTTTTGCATCCCATTGTGCTATTTGTGCTATTGTTTTTATGTTTGGCAGACATGTTTAGGTGTTGCACTTGTGTCTCGCGTCTTTTGCAGCGTGCCACCCATGAAACGGCATTGTAAAAACACGGTGGTCAAGTTAAAACAAATGCTCAACACGTTTAATAACTTTGCCTTTTTTCTCATTCCACTGCCTGCGTCTTATTTTTTATAACGCAATAATGCATTTCTGAATGAACAGACGCTTAAGAACAGTGATGTGTTCTACGTTCATAGAGCGTCACGAGAGCGGTTAATCAGGCGCGCCGGCGCCATCCTGAGGTCGGATCATTTTCTTCTCCTAATACGGTTATCATTGCTGTATTTGTCAACATGTCTAATTGTAACGCTTGCTAACATTTTTATTCAAAATCGTAATTTCTCAATTAAAAAAAAAATAATAAAATCGAGGCAAAACAAATTCAAATTAATTGGGGAAAAAAAAAAAAAAAAAAATTATATATATATATATATATATATATATATATATTTATATATATATATATATAGCCCAGCCCTACAGAGTACCATAAAATCCACTAAAAATACAAAATATTAAATAAAAATATTATCAAACTAAACTATAGTACATTCACTTCATTGACGAGAAAAAAAATAAATAAAGAAAAAAAGTCATTTGGGCACCAGAGTGTTAATATGTACTACACACCTCCAATCAGTAATACTTAAGGTTAAGACTAACCTGATAGACTAGTTTAGCTGTGTCCTCAATCCACGAAGACTGATCATCATTCAAAACACAGCTGGAACTGCACAGGTTAAAGAGAAATTACAGAAAAAAATCATTTATTAACAAAGCAGGGAAAACATATCCTTATAGCTTGAAAAGAAAAGCTTGCCGTTTCCCCTGACCTCTTGAACTTGACTTGGCCCTTGAGATACTGGAAGAGGATGAGATATTGAAGCAAAATGTGTCGTCTGAAGTTGCTGTCACTCAACTGAAGGTCCATCAACTGCAGAAAGGTGGGAAATTTGCCTTATATTATCAAGTCAATGACTGGAGTGTACTAATAACAGCTAGAACTGAGTTTTCTTTTTATTGAATAGTTGAATAAAAGACTGGAAGAACCAACTTTCTCACTGGTGAGGAACTTGGCAAAGTAGACATGGTCTCCAGCAGCAGTCCTCATCTCCTTCAGCTTTCTCTTCGATGCTTGCATGTCATCCAGTTTATAGCTCTTAAACACAGCTAGTGTCTCATCTGAATACTGCACAGAGAATACAATTGAGGGGACATTAAAACAAGATACATGTGGACCAAGCCTGTCAATTTACCTTTTGAAACCAAACTAATCATTTTCAAAACCACTGAAAACCAAACAAACTTAAATGACATTTAATAATCCAATTTTCTCAGAAGCTTGACCAAATACGAAAAAGAACTTTTAAGTGCAAACCCTTCAAGAATTGATTCACCACTTTGCCCATAATAAATACATTTACCTCAAATTAATCCAACAAGACAGCTTTTGAGGATGACTTTTTATATATTGGTTTGTATTAAAAAAAAGAAGATCAAATACCTTAAGGAAAGTCATCCACGAGAACTTGTCGTAACATTGTACAGGGTTTCTGAAATAGTCCTGCAGGGTCCAGAATTTTCTGTACAAGTTGTAGTCAATAGGAATGGAGCTACAAAACAAAAGCCCTCTGAATTAGACTAATAAATAAAAAGAGTCTGATAACATGAAATAAAATAAAAATAAAATAAAGCAAAAGCAAGACTTGGGCTGCACCGAAATTGCATACTCTCCTAAGTATTTATTCAGAGTAAGTAATTACTATAAGGATCATACTTTTTTAGCACTCGCAAAGTATGAATGTGTGTATGAAGGTAAACTGGATGTACAACATCCTCTCTGTTGCCTTTAACATATGACTTTCCAGCGTCAGTTGCGTCACTTCACTGCCATTCATAAATCCTCTCCCTCTGCCTCATGGGATAGTAAAGTCATCTGGATACTTTTTGGCTTCTCTTTTATGAGTATGGGGAATTCAGACATACTTCTTTTGTCACACAGTTTTTCGCCAACTATATAGTGGGAAAGTGTGCAATTTCTGATGCAGCCACTGACCTTGCAGCTTAGAAGCTGTGAAAATACAAATATCTTTTACCACGGAGCAGGTGCATCTTCATCACCCATCTCTCCCTCCTCCACCTCCATCCCCTCCTCCTTAACTTCTGTGTGCTTGGAAAAAAAACAAAACAAAAAAAAGTCTGACATCTAATAAATAACACGCTATAGATGTTGAACTAGCCATATTTCCATTCAACATTACAAAATTTAATTTGTGCACAAAATTGGAGTTTCCATCCCATGTGTTCAAGAGAACAAAATCACCAGTTCCTGGGAAAGTGGTGCAAAATATCTGTATTAAAAATAGAAGTTGCTGCAATTGGGGAAGAAATTGTGGATCTTTTTTCCTACAATATAAATGACTTGCGCCTCAGAGCGCGCGGACAAAACGCACTTAACGCTGTCATGTCATCTTGTGTTCAGATGCTGGTGTTTGAGATGCTTCTGGGAGGGAAAACCAAATCATTCTGATGACTGACTTTGGCTCAGGCATTTCAGAATGATCAAACTGCTGTGCGTAAACTTAAATAATGCCTCGATGTGCAACAAAAAAAAACTTACGTGACTTTGCTTCAACAGAAGATGTGATTGGATAACTGGCTGACCAATCACATCTTCTGTTGAGGCAAAGTCACGTAAGTTTTTTTTGTTGCACATCGAGGGATTTATTTCAGCAAAGGTGTTTCCATCGTAGTTTATGTGCATGTCTTATAGGATAAAAAAATAAATAAATGCATTCGCCTCAGACCATAAGTTTATGCATATTTTTATGCAGTGAATAATTTTATCCCTTAAAACTCATCTTTGAACTGATCTCATCAGTTCATGCGAGTACAGTGGTTCAATATTAATATAAAGCGACGAGAATATTTTTGGTGCGCCAAAAACCCCCAGAAAATAACGACTTATATAGTGATGGCCGATTTCAAAACACTGCTTCAGGAAGCATCGGAGCGTTATGAATCAGCGTGTCGAATCAGCTGTTCGGAGTGCCAAAGTCACGTAATTTCAGCAGTTTGCCGGTTTGACACACGATCCGAATCATGATTCCATACGCTGGTTCATTATGCTCCAGAGCTTTCTGAAGCAGTGTTTTGAAATCGGCCATCACGAAGTCGTTATTGTGTTTTTTGGCGCAATATTAATGTTGAACCACTGTACTCCCATGAACTGATTTAAATATGTTTTTAGTACATTAATGGATCTTGAGAGAGGAAATATCATTGCTAGCTATGGAGGCCTCACTGAGTCATCAGATTTCAACAAAAATTTCTTAATTTGTGTTCCGAAGATTAACAAAGGTCTTACGGGTGTGGAACAGCAGGAGGGTGAGTAATAAATGACAGAAATTTCATTTCTGGGTGAACTAACCCTTTAACTGTACACCCTTGCTTCATTTAGTATACCTGGATACATGAATATGCAAATTAGCCCCCCACCTCCACTCAATCACAGCAGCTCGGACGTCCTGATCTGCTGTGTCAACTGTAATGAACGCTACACAATGGCAAGTGTAAAAATTGCTTTAATTCAGCCATATGTGTTTGAAACAGATACTGATTCAGAAGAAGAGGAAGAACAAATTATACAGGTTTGTCTGTATATTTGATGTATAAGAATTGGTAATGCGTTTTATCTAATCACGCTCTACAACATCGAACACATAGCGGTAACTAATAGGATTAGCCTTTGCTATCAAACAGCTAATAATTCTAATGTTAATGTTACACAACCATGTTCCAATTCACCATCTCAGAGTCAGACAGCTGCCTTCTAAAAATCAGTGACCTTAGAAATGCTTTGAACATCATAGAAAGTCAGTGGAAAAAAGCCTCGCCCCGCACGTTGATGGGATTGGTTATATGTGTGTGATGGTAGGGAACAGGGGCGGTTTAAAAAAACGTGTTTTTGAGACTGTCTTTGGTACACCACAGTTTTAAGGAGAAAATACTTAGAGGTGGTGTTGACTGATGAATTGGCACATGGTTTGTGTTAAAGCATATTAAAACCACCACACAGACATTAAAAACTTGATTTTCACCACAGAGGGTCTTTCACATTTTCTTCTCACATGAACATTCAAAAATAATCTATTTAGGTAAATCCAACATGTTACTTTACCTGCAGCCCAAGTGTGCTGTCCTGCTCATTTTTGTTGAACACCGTGATGTTATCAAGGTTGAACTGACTCTGTAAGTTCAGTCCTGTAACACAGGGGAAACACATCAGTCAAAAACAACCATTGAACAAAGAACTAAGAAAAACAACAAATGGAGAAAAAAAAAAAAAAAAAGTATACCTGATTTTTCAGACAAAGGGAAGAGACGTGCTAAAAACAGTTGGATTCGTCCACAAAACACTGTATTCTGAGACTTGGAGAGTCTTCTAAGGAGGTCTGTAGGCAAAAAACAGTGGTAATGTTAGGCTACCTCAGCACATTCTCAAAGAATACTGCTGAAGATATATTCGAGTATGTGCACATGGCCAGTTGATAAAACTCTGAACAGCAAATTCATCAAATTTTGTTTTCTATTCAGCACCTAAACTCTGGAACAGTCTTCCTAGTCCTCAGAAGCAGAAAATCTGCAGATCCTTCTTTTAACCCTAACAATCAATTGGACTTCCATTGCCAGACAAACTACAACCCCTGTCAATGATTTCAGCCCTTTCCAACACAGCCCACATACATCTGTATCCAAGATACTGTCTGCATCTTTAGTATTTACCATTTTAAGATCAATACTATCCATTTTTAAAATACTAACTTGCTGTAGCTGTATCATCAGTCACCATGTGCCCAAACTGTAAAGCCAGGAAGAACTCATTCACTGACACTGTATTATCCTCAGTAGGATGCTTAGCTGCTAAAACTCAGTTACGAGACATTTGCACTGATTTCTACAGTATAACTGCTTTGATGTAATTTGGACTGGATAAAGTGCTATATAAATAAACTTGAAACTCACCATTGCACATTCGTAACAAGTAATTTTTTCCAGCAGAGTAAAACGTATTCTGTGAACAAGAAAGAGCAAACATAAATATGGTCAATAGAAAAACAGTTGACTGAACAAACCTGATGACTATTTTAAACAGCTGGTTTAAAATCCATTAACAGAATTAAATTTTAAAATGTTGTAAATGCTGTAAATATCTCATTCCGTTTAAGAAAGCCATCACCATTTAAAAAAAAGCTTCCCTTTGCCACACAGACTCAACTTTTTAACATATTATTCCCCAAGATACACAAAAACCCAAACAGAAAGGTTATTATATCAATGGTTTCTTTTCTGAAGGGGCAAATGAGTGTGTAAATATTAGCATTTTACTATAAAATTCATAATTGTTGATAACCAAAATGGCCAACATTGGAAATTAAGTATCTCTCCACTGATTTAGGTATTGCTTGGTAGGAGAGAAGAGCAATACAGGACTAAAAATAACATTTCAAAGGATTCAAATGATAGAAACATGGTCATTTTCAACAATGTGAATGTCTCAGTTGAGCATTTATTTGTATTCACTGTGGATTCTTTGGTTAAATCAATCACATTTCGGGGCAGGCTTTGCAAACATACTTTTACGATATGGACTCGACAGCAACATGTAAGTAACTTAATTCTAATGCCTGATCTGATATGTATGTAATGATTCACGTACAGTCAGATGTTCTCTGTCTATGTGTCAGTAAATTAAACCAGTGACTAAACGGTCAGCTGCCTGCGCAGGACACGCAACATTATAAGAGACCGGTCACATCCAGCACACAGTCTGTTCCACCTGCTGCCCTCGGGTAGGAGGTATAGGTCCCTCCAGGCCAGAACATCCAGAATGGCCAATAGTTTCTATCCCCAGGCAGTCAGACTGCTGAACAAACATTGCCCCCCTCTGCCCCCCTCACTCACTTAATGTATAGTAGGTATGATGCACCATCCTCCAATAACTGCAATAACTATGAACTGGACTTTGCATTGCTGCAGCACACTCAATTATACACTTTTTCTGGTTATTATAGTTTATTTATCTTATATATTCACTCTTTGTCTGCTACATGTTGTACTGTTCTGTATCACGCACCACCCTCCAACAACTGCAATAGCTGAAAATCTGGACTTTGCATTGCTGCAGTACATTTAACTATACACATTTTTCCTGGCTACTAGAGGTTATCTATCTTATGTTTTATATTCCTTGTTTGTCACATGCTGTCTGGGTTATATATTGTGCTATTGTAGATCTCTTACACTTTATGAAATCGATTGAATGCTCTAATGTAATCTCGTTGTATTTTACAATGACAATAAATTAAATTATTATTATTATTATTATTATTAATGTTGTTTCTCTAAGTAGGATGAAAATAATCTGTTATTTAAATGGTGATTAAGTTATATATAGAAAACGATCAAAGAACACTCCCTTTACAATCGCTGTAGCTGTCAATCAAACAGCGCGAGTTTATCAGTGACTGAGTTCTGAACTCGTGCCAAAAATTCCATTTTATTCAGCGAATCTCTTAGTTATATCGCGTTTGCACTGTTAGTTATTATAAAAGCATTTGTGCAGAAATTGAGTTGCATTGACAAGATCACTGCTTTCATGCACTCAACATGTCTGTGATCGGCTAGTGTTCATCACCACAACCTTTCATGCCACGATCTAAATAAAATGCCAGATATAAATGTAAACAACACTTTTTACAATTAGTTAACCTTGAGAGCAGCTGTAATAACCATGTAAGAAACCGCTGTAAGAACATGCTAAAAGTTTGAGAAAGTAATATTTAGCTATCTCATATGCAATGATGTTAGCCAATCACAGGCATTTACACTGAAGGCTCACAGCAGACACGCCCCTAAAAAAAGGGCGTTCAAATAAGAGGGCGAAAATCAGGGTAGGAAAAATGCCTTTAAGTTCTAAATTATTATTTTTTTTAAATGTAAAAAGCATACTAACATTATAGGTGCACCCCAGGAAACATTAAAAACAATAAAACAATGCAGTTCATGACCCCTTTAAGCAACTGTGCTGAAACTGTTGTCTACCCTAATGGTCAAACTTGAGAAAGGCTAGTGTAAAAACAAATTCCATAAATTTGCCAGCATGATATTAGCCAAATGTGGTAAAGACTGCCTGAACAGTCTTGCACAAGTTAGAAAAAAGCAGGTTTTTCAAAAAAAAATGAATATATAAACATTCAGCTCAGCTCAAAATTATTAGAATAAACATGTGAAAATTTAAGCTGTTGTTGGCACTAGAGGATTTGAAATAGAGATTCCAAATTTGCTATGGCACAACTGTCCACGTTCTGTGTGCAAAATTTCATAACTTTCATGCAAGCAGTTCTATGGGCTGCCATAGACTTCAATGGTGGAGGAAGAAGAAGAATAACAAATACAACAGATTTCTACACTTCTTTGGTTCTTGGCCTCTAAATATTTGTCTAATTTATATCTATAACTAACAAAAACTAAGCACTACCAACTAAAAATTCCAAACTTACAGACTTCCATGTAGAGACATTTTCTTCAACAAAGGTGAAGATTTTGTCACACTGATCCAGAGGAAGACAGTCGAGAACGTCTCCCAGCAGAAGAAAAGGAGTGGAAGCAGAGCAGATGCCTGTATGGACAGGAGATTGATGATCCGCAAATCATTTTATATACATAGTATGTGCAGACTAACAGGTGATTGCAAAAAAAAAGGTGGGAGTGCACACATACCTTCAGTCACTCCATCAATACTGATGTAGATCAGAGAAAGGAAATCTTCAACATTCACTTTCTGCTTCACCTGCGCAAATAAAATGCAATCATCAGACTCATATGCAACATAATTTCACATATGCCAATGTTGTTAGATGAACTTGATATTAAATAGTGCACAAAGGGGAAGCAGTGGACTCACTATTTGCTCTTCAAGAACTCCACGCAGGGCTTGATCAAGAGTGGACTTCTTCTCAGTTTCACTGTGAAAAACCAAAGAAAAAGATTATCCTTTCAAATACATCACTGAAGCATAATAAACCAACTCCCGGAGCACAATTTAGAATGACCATTACTGATATTATTGATAGGAATAATTAAGAGGAATAATTACTTTCCAGGCAGATGACTGAAGGCGTTGGTCAGTGGTTTACAGTTCCTGAGATCAACAGCACTTTTAGCTGCAGCCTGCAAAATAAATAAATAAAAAATAAGCACGACTAAGATTGAGCAATTGACTGATGCGATTGTATGACACAAACACTATAAGTATGATGACATTACATGGTTTCTGGAAATAATAATTCCAAATACCATGGTTTCTGGAAATAATAATACCAAAGTAATATAGTTTTTTTAAGCACTTACAGTGTTAGTCATGTAGCATATTAATACCATGTTTTTCAATTAGAAACACGGTATTACCATGCCCTCCACAAACATCATCTTCATAAAGCATTCACTAACAAATTACTGTACATACATGTGTAAATGTCCAATAGGCCTAATGAATTCTAAACATATTATAAGATCTAATATTACATAAAACTTTGGAGAAGAGACTTCGACTTTGCAAGAGACAGGAACAAAACATTTTAATTTTAAAATCGTCTGCCAATGTCAAAACACAGTTGTTACGATAGTACACTAATAATTTACCGTAAATTTATCTCTAGCTTCAATGAAGTCGAAGTGAGACGGAGGAGACATCTTTACTGGCGCTTTGTCTGTCTGTCCCGTTCTACTTCCGGTTCTCCTTCTTCTTCGTTTATTAGCAATACGCATTTTATGTGCACATCTCCACCTACTGGACTGAATCATGATTTATTATTTATTTTTTATTTCGCTTTTCTTTCCCTGCAATCTGACTCACATTATAAATCTTTAAATATATTCTGTATACTAGCTTAACAGATCATTAACATTGAGGTTCTGTATAATCTCTTCATTCTTTTCCAGCTATTGAGGAACTTCCAACATTTTTGTTTCATCAATTGCTATGCCCCAGGTATGTATAAGCTCTGAAAACATATAGATAGTAGCATGTTCTGTGCAGTTGTTTTCCATGTGATTACAATTCAAAAATATAGCCACAAGCAGCGATCATCAAGTTTTTACAGAAAAGTCCATTTTGAATCTTCACTGAAAGTTAGTGCCTAATGAAACGGGTTACAACAACATACACAGCTGTCAAAAGGGGCAACTGACTTTCAAAAGAATCAGTCCCTTACTCTTACTGTTTCATTAAAAGAGAAGTCAAAAATGCTGCTTTGTAATAATGTTTACTGTCGTGAGCAGTGAGTAAAGCATTACAAGTAACCCATTACAAGTAACACAAGTAATCAGATTACTTTTTCAAGTAACTAGTAAAGTAACATTACTTTTGTCACATACACTGAAGTTGACTTACTGAATGTGGCACTGGATGGTCAAAGATGTTTCTAAACTGTGTTATTTATATACAGTCTGATGAATTTCTACGCATGAGAAGGTCAGGTGATTTCGGCTTTAGAGACACACTGTGAACTGACCATGAACATTAACTTAGTACTGGGGTTAAAAAAATAACGTTTTCATTTAATCACTCTCATGTCTTTCCAGACCGTTATGACATTTGGTATGATGTTCATTATTCTACGACTTTGTTTCATGCAAGGTCATCGTAAAATCTAGAGAAATGTTTGAGGTGGTCAGCAGGGTACAATTGAGACACAACGTATCAAATTAACCCACACAAGAATCCTATTGCAGCACATGCAGTTTAGTTGCACAATGTAAGATCACAAGTTAATAGTCACATTCAGACAATGTACAAAGAAAATTAAAACAACATTTGATGTTTGTGATATTTGAACTGTCTACTCCTAATTGACATATTCTCTAACATGAAGGACATAAGCATATTAGGGCATGTTGTAAAATATGCAAGGTGGTAAACGGGTACAGTCGATACACCCTTTCTAGGTGGTTAGATCTGCAGTTACAGAGTTAATTTAAGAGAATAAAATTGAAATGTATTATATTGGACAGGCAGACTAGCAAGCAAAATAAAACTGTAGCATATCCTGTTGACTTTTTTGTTTATGTGTGTGTGCTATGCCTGTTGCAGGATGCCCTGCTTCAGAGTTAGGAGTACGAATAGGGGAGTTGCTGCAGATCTTGTAGAGAGGGCCTCAAAAAGTGTCAAGGAAGGGAGGTCAATTAGGAGTGCAGCACAGGAGTTAAACATTCCTGTTGCTTCCCTGGCCCGATATGTGAAGAAGAGAAGAGACCTCATTGAGCAGGGCTCAAGTTTGATGCCCTCAGTAGGCTTTAAGGGCTGCAATGCAGTTTTTACTGCTGAAAAGGAGATTAAGCTTGTTTCATATGTGAGCAAAGCAGCAGCTTTATACTTTGGGCTCCCCCCCCCAAAGAGGTAGGAATACACTGAAGAGTAAACGTTAAAGCATCAATAGGAAATGTTCAGATTAAGCACAATGTTAATGCTCAAATTGTCACGGTTCGCAGATCCACTGTGTCATTCTGTTGTCTGTGTGTGGGTTGTGGGGTGTGTCACCTGATTGTTCTGTGTGGGCGTCGCCGCTGATTACTGATCAGCGGCAGCTGGTGGTTATTAGATCTTGCCTATTTAACGCCTTGTCTTTCGTCTCATGTTTGTCAGATCGTTGTTTTGGTGTCCTGGTGTTGTCTTGTGTTACCGTGTTTCTTGTTTCCTGGAGTTGGAGTTCTCGTTGCTGTTTCCTGTCTGTTCCCCTGGATACTCGTTCTGGATTTACCTTGTTCATCTCATCTCACGGATTCTCACCACGGAGCACCACTCACCACGGACACCAGCGCCCATCCAGTCCCTGTGTTACCATCTCTCCTGCTGTCTGTGTTGTGACTGTACTGTGTGAATTTATCTGACTAACCTGGCGTGAAGCACTATTAAAGTGATTAACTTGCTATTGCATCCAGTCTTCTTTTCACGTGACAGAACGATCTGACCATCTACTATGGATGCAGCGAGTTCAGCAGCTTTCACGGAGTTCATCAGTCATGCTGTTAATCGTATGGACCAGCAGCAGGAGAGTCTTTCATCCACCGGACGCGCCGTCCAGGCGCTGGTAACACAGGTGTCCGAGCTCTCCCAGCAGCTACAACAACTTCGCGCTCCCACTGCGCCAGCCCCACCGTCCGTTCCCCCACCATCACCCGTACTAGGAGACCTGTCGGAGCCCCGCCTTCCCGTTCCTCAGAACTATGCCGGTGAGCCAGATTTTTGTCGAGCATTTTTGAATAAATGTTCTCTCCATTTCACCCTGCAGCCACGCACCTTTGAGAGGGAGGAGTCCAAGGTGGCGTTTGTTCTGACCCTGCTCACCGGGAAGGCGGCGCTATGGGGAACGGCGGTTTGGGAAAACCAGGACCCGTGCTGCTCCTCGTTCACGGCACTTGCCGCCGAGATGAGGAGGGTGTTCGACCGTGCGGTTGCGGGAAAAGAGGCCGCCCGCAAACTCACCGCTCTCAAGCAGGGCAACCGCACGGTCGCTGACTATGCCATCGAGTTCCGCACCCTCGCGGCAGAGTGTCGGTGGAACGAGGAGGCGCAGTGGGACGTGTTCCTGCATGGGCTGGCTGATCGTATCCACCGGGAGATATACACGTTGGACCTTCCAGAGACATTCAACGGGCTTGTTGAGCTGGCGCTTCGAGTTGATTCTCGCCTCCGACGAGTGGAGTCACTAGTGGAATCCGGAGAGAGGCACAGCGGTCTTCCTGTCAGCCCGGTGGATGCGGTTAGCCCAGCACCCGATCCTGAGCCCATGCAGGTAGGGAGAGCTCGGCTTTCTCGGGAGGAGCGGGAGCGGCGGAGGTCCCTTGGTCTTTGCTTATACTGCGGGACATCGGGACACATCATCAAGAACTGCCCGGTAAAAAGACCAAGCCCGATAGTAAACTCGAGGCTACTATCGGGCGGGATCTCCGCCGAGAAGTCCTCGCCATCGACCCTCCTCCCGGTTAGACTGAGATGGGCTACACACGACATCACCTGTAGCGCACTTTTGGATTCTGGGGCGGAGGGCAGTTTCATGGACATCACGTTTGCACGACAACATGGAATTCCTACATCATCCCTTGAGCACTCCATTTCAGTCAACGCACTCAATGGACAGTCTCTTTCCAGTCTCTCCCACACTACGGATTACATCACCCTCGTCACTTCCGGTAACCATTCAGAAGAAGCACAGTTCCTCCTCATGGACACCCCTCACGCACCTGTCGTTCTTGGACACCCCTGGCTCACCAAACACAACCCTCACATCGACTGGCAACTCGGATCTATCACTGAATGGAGCACCCAGTGTCACAAGTCTTGTCTATTGTCTGCTTGTCCCACGGTGTCTGTTTCTGTTTTGCAGGATGAGGCGGTGGATCTGTCTAACGTGCCCAAGGAGTACCTTAACCTGAAGGAGGTGTTCAGTAAGTCCCGAGCTGCTTCTCTCCCTCCGCATCGTCCCTACGATTGTGCAATAGACTTAGTTCCGGGTAAGTCTCCGCCTAAAGGCAAGTTATACTCTCTATCTGTTCCCGAGAGGGAGGCCATGGAGAAATATATTTCTGATTCCCTGGCAGCCAAGTTCATCCGCCCTTCCTCATCTCCTGCGGGGGCGGGGTTCTTTTTTGTGGGGAAGAAGGACGGGTCTTTGCGACCTTGTATTGATTACCGGGAGCTGAACAACATCACGGTAAAGAATACTTATCCTTTGCCGTTGATGTCTTCGGCCTTCGAGAGGTTGCAAGGAGCGTCCATTTTCACTAAATTGGACTTAAGAAACGCATATCATTTGGTCCGCATCAGGGAGGGGGATGAGTGGAAGACCGCTTTTAACACCCCTAGAGGGCACTTTGAATACTTGGTCATGCCCTTCGGGCTGTCCAACTCGCCCGCGGTCTTCCAGGCACTCGTCAATGACGTGTTGAGAGACATGGTTGACCAGTTCATATATGTCTACCTGGACGACATATTGATTTTTTCATCGTCTCTCCAGGAGCATGTTCAACACGTCAGACGAGTGCTTCAGCGGCTGTTAGAGAATGGGCTTTTTGTCAAGGCGGAGAAATGCGAATTTCATGCACAATCTGTTTCTTTCCTAGGGTACATCGTCTCGTCTGAGGGAATTCGCATGGATCCTGACAAGGTTAAGGCTGTGGTGGATTGGCCAAGTCCAGATTCCCGTAAGGCCCTACAGCGGTTTCTGGGGTTCGCCAATTTTTACCGGCGTTTTATTCGCAATTTCAGCCAACTAGCCACACCTCTGACCGCTTTGACCTCCTCCAGAACGACCTTCAGGTGGTCAGATGCAGCCGAGGCTGCATTTGCCAAACTGAAGGGCCGCTTCGTTTCGGCCCCCATTCTGATAGCCCCTGATCCTTCGCGTCAGTTCGTGGTGGAGGTCGACGCGTCAGAGGTGGGGGTAGGTGCAGTTCTCTCCCAGCGTTCTCCCTCAGATAACAAGATGCACCCTTGCGCGTATTATTCTCATCGTTTGTCTCCCGCTGAACGCAATTATGATATTGGTAACAGAGAGTTGTTGGCAGTCAAATTAGCGTTGGAGGAGTGGCGTCACTGGTTAGAGGGTTCAGGGGTACCCTTTATCGTTTGGACTGATCATAAGAATTTAGAGTATATACGATCGGCTAAAAGACTCAATTCCAGGCAGGCTCGGTGGGCACTTTTTTTCGGTCGTTTTGATTTTACTCTATCGTACCGCCCGGGCTCCAAGAACATCAAGCCCGATTCCCTTTCTCGCATTTTTGATCCCTCCGAACGCCCGTCTACTCCCGAGTGTATTCTTCCCGAGACATTAGTGGTCTCCACTCTTACATGGGAGATCGAATCGAAGGTCCTGGCGGCCTTAGAAGGGGTAACGCCTCCGCCCGCATGCCCACCGAACCGTTTGTTTGTGCCGGATGAGTTAAGGTCCTGCGTCATCAAGTGGGGTCATTGTTCTAACGTGGCTTGCCATCCAGGGGTTAATCGAACCAGATTTTTGGTCAAGCAACGATTCTGGTGGCCAGGTATGGCTCGCGACATTCGCGATTTTGTTTTGGCTTGCTCGGTCTGTGCTACTGGTAAAACTTCCAACCGCCCTCCAGATGGGTTACTCCAACCGCTGTCTGTCCCTTCGAGACCCTGGTCCCATATCGCGCTAGATTTTGTGACCGCCCTCCCACCCTCCCAAGGGTATACGGTTGTTTTGACCGTTGTGGACCGGTTCTCGAAGGTGACCCATTTTATACCCTTAGCCAAATTACCCTCTGCTAAGGAGACAGCGGTTACTGTCATTGATCATGTCTTCCGGCTACATGGCCTCCCGGTGGATGTGGTTTCTGACAGGGGTCCCCAATTTGTGTCCAAATTCTGGCAAGAGTTTTGTAGGTTACTGGGGGCAACGGTTAGTCTTTCCTCTGGGTTCCATCCCCAGACCAATGGTCAGACCGAGAGAGCCAACCAGGATTTAGAGCGAATGTTGCGATGTTTGGCGTCCAAGAATCCTTCCTCCTGGAGCCAACAACTCTCTATGATTGAGTACGCTCACAACTCGTTACCAGTGTCTTCTACGGGCCTTTCTCCGTTTGAATGTAGCCTAGGTTACCAGCCACCTGTGTTTCCCAGTCTGGAGTCCGAAGTTGCGGTCCCCTCTGCCCACGCCTTTGTCCAGAGGTGCCATCGCACTTGGAACAGAGCCTGCGAGACTCTGTTGCAAGTGAGGGCGCGCACCAAGGCTAAGACCGATCGCCACCGGTCAAAGCCACCCGTATACGTCGTTGGTCAAAAAGTGTGGCTTTCTACTAAGAACATTCCGCTCCGCTCCGTGGCTAATAAGCTTGCTCCCAAATTCATTGGCCCGTTTACTGTCACTAAGATCATTAGTCCAGTGGCAGTCCGCCTCAAATTGCCTCCGGCGTACAGGAGGATTCATCCCGCCTTCCATGTGTCCAAAATCAAACCAGTTTTTCATTCACCACTTAATCCGCCTGCTCCGGTTCCTCCACCGCCGCGTCTCGTAGACGGGGAACCAACTTATTCGGTTAATCGTATTCTGGACTCGAGGCGGAGGGGACGCGGATTCCAGTACTTGGTGGACTGGGAAGGTTACGGTCCGGAGGAGAGAAGTTGGGTACCTGCGAGGGACATTCTGGATCACTCCCTTATTGATGATTACAATCAACAGGTAAGGAGTGGTGGGAACGCCGAGAGGCGTTCTTAGGAGGAGGGGTACTGTCACGGTTCGCAGATCCACTGTGTCATTCTGTTGTCTGTGTGTGGGTTGTGGGGTGTGTCACCTGATTGTTCTGTGTGGGCGTCGCCGCTGATTACTGATCAGCGGCAGCTGGTGGTTATTAGATCTTGCCTATTTAACGCCTTGTCTTTCGTCTCATGTTTGTCAGATCGTTGTTTTGGTGTCCTGGTGTTGTCTTGTGTTACCGTGTTTCTTGTTTCCTGGAGTTGGAGTTCTCGTTGCTGTTTCCTGTCTGTTCCCCTGGATACTCGTTCTGGATTTACCTTGTTCATCTCATCTCACGGATTCTCACCACGGAGCACCACTCACCACGGACACCAGCGCCCATCCAGTCCCTGTGTTACCATCTCTCCTGCTGTCTGTGTTGTGACTGTACTGTGTGAATTTATCTGACTAACCTGGCGTGAAGCACTATTAAAGTGATTAACTTGCTATTGCATCCAGTCTTCTTTTCACGTGACACAAATAAGCCAACAAAGACACATGAACATACACATAAACATACAAAGAAACATTCAGAAATGATGTGTTCTTTAAATGCATTGTTAAATAGCCTTAAACTTCTAGGTTAAATATGAAATTATTAAATCATAAAATGAAACAAGTTCAATTATATTAGTGCAATTGCATTATTAACTTATTTTTTATTGTTTAAGGTACCAAATTAGCCTTTGAATTAGCCAGTTTTTATGGATTGTCTTTTCCAGCACAGTGGGCTGCAAATGGCATGGCGAGTGAGAGCTGGTTCGCAAACTTCATGAGGAGGCACCAACACTTTTCAATAAGAAGGCCTCAGACCACAAGTTTTAGCAGGGCTACCAGTTTTAATCCCACAAATGTGGCAACATTCTTCGATAAGCTGGCCACAGTCCTGTTGAGGCATGGGATCACAGCAAAAGACATGGAACATGGACGAAACAGGCCTGACAAGAGTCCAGAATCCTGGACGTGTTGTTGGAACTAAGGGAGAGAGACGAGTCAGGAGTGTAAAGCCCAGAACACACCAAGCTGACAGTTGGCCGTCGTGCAGTTTTTTGCGTCGGCTGACTAAGTTTTAGCTTAAATAGACAGTTATCTCCTTTATACGCAGGTGCAGAACACATGTGCTAGTTGAAAGTCGGCTGAAGTTCTTTCCATGTGTTCAAGCACATGTTTTTTCCCCGATGCAGCCGACAACACCGTCAGCTTTCGTTGCTGTTAGTTCTTTGATGTCGAGTTGGTGTGTCCCGGCCTTAACTTCTGCAGAAAGGGGGGTCCTTGTTACCATGGCCTTGGCAGGAAATGCCCTGGGTAACATTACCTTAGACAACTTTGTTGTCTTCCTCCAGCATTTTGTTCAGTATACCAGGGCAACGGAAGACAACAAATTCTTGCTCCTGCTGGACAACCACTCCTCTCATGTATCAATTGAAGCTGTCAACTTCTGTCAGGTGAATGGCGTGGTTCTATTGTCTTTCCCCTCACACTGCACACACCAACTGCAACCACTGGATAGAACTGTTTATGGGGCACTAAAGAAAAACCTAAACAGTGAGATGGAGAAGTGGCACTGGAGGCATCCTGGAACAACGATCACCATCTATGACCTGCCAGACATGGTCAACAACATCTTGCTCCTGGCAGCGTCACCTCAGAATGTCAAGAAGGGATTTCATTGCACTGGGATCTGGCCGTACAACAAGGACATCTTCAGTGAAGTCAACTTTCTCCCAGCGTCAGTTACTGACAGACCCCCTCCGGCTCCAACTCTCCCTGGGTCATCCACTACTGCCCCTCCATCTCTCCCTGGGCCATCCGCTGCTGCACCTCCATCTCTCCCTGGGCCGTCCACTGCTGCACCTCCATATCCCTGGGCTATCTGCTGCTTCAACTCCATCTCTATGCGGGCCATCAACTGCTGCATTGTATCATGTCCCATCCCTTTATATTCCTATGCCAACAGTGACCCTTAACTCAGAGGGTTTTGAGGAAGTTACCCTCACTTTAGTTCCTCTATCTTTATAAGAGGAGGGAATCACCACTGAAATAAGGTAAATTAATTGATTTCACTTCTAGTAGTGTGTGCCCATAAAATTTAGAAAATTAAATTTTCATACGTGTTTGTGTGTGTGTGTGTCTGTTTTGATGTTCAGCAGGAGCATGTTCCATAATTCTTGCCCAAAACTGTAAGGCCATACCCCAAAGCCGGTCCCCGAAAGGCCAGTGACCAATGGTGGAGGAAAATGGCCAGTGATATACTCACTGACACGCCTGTAAAGAATGCCCTTGAAGAGAAAAAAAAAGGAAAATCGTATTACAACAAAAAAGGGTGTGAAAAATCAAAAAAATGGATCAATGGATCTCTTGCTCCATCTGTGGCATGTGGTTGTATGTAGAATGCATTGACGGAGGCCAAAACTACATTTGCCACCACTGTAAGTGACAGAGGTAACAGAGTGTGTCGCCTAGGTGACTAAAAGACCTTTGTTTTGTTTTTATGGTTTATTAGGCTATTGTTATTATGTTTCATTTATTATGTTTATTGTTATTATGTTTATTATGTTATTGTTTGCATTTGATCAGTTTTATTATTGCTGTTTGCAATTGTTCAATGTTGTTTTTACTGTTACTCAAGTTTTCAACTGTTAAATGATGAACTGAAATTAAATATTGTATCACTGTTTGTCATTACTGTACAATGTTTTACAAATTAACTACTTTTAACTAAACAAATAATCAAATAAAATACTGAATAGAAATAAAAACTGTTGAATTCTCATTTTTAACTGTATTTTACATTTGCAATGAATTGGTTAGGCAGCTTTACAGCATTACGGATGGGTGTCTCAATTGTACTCGGCTTCTTGTATTTAAGAGCTAATTGTGGCAAATATGACCTACTTATGGATGTTAATAATTATTAATGTTTTACTAACAAAATCACTTATTTTCAGTCCCTAGTTTTGGTGTGGTAACGGAAAAAGCAAAAAGTGTACCAACTGTACCCGGTCTACCCTACACACTAAATACACATAGTCACGCAATACTGATGTTGTTAACATTAACAATTTGAGAACAAAGTATAACAATAATAATAATTTGCATGGCTTGACGTGATCCGAGCTAAACGATCGTTAGATTTAATCACCATTGGCAGCGCAATTTATTGTAGGCTAATGCTTTTTTCTCAGCTGGTCAGAACAAAAGTGGCAGACATGTTACTTACTTGTTCAGATGACATTTTCCGGTGAAAAGTTCTTATTTTGGTCATACTTCCAAGACGCAGAATCTGTGATTCCTAAGTACAGTATCCACACCGATGTGGTGACTGACAGCAAACATTAGATTCATCCGCGCTGAGGAGCCATGCTGTTGCACAACCCACGTAAAGATGATAATTCCACAAATAACTGCAATTGCAGGTTTCAAACAGACATGGTGACAAAAAGGCAAATCTTACAGACTGCAGCTTTAAAGGAGCCCTCGAATGAAAAAATGAATTTATCTTGGCATAGTCAAATAACAACAGACTAGGTAAGCAAGCAAGAACAATAGCGAAAAATGGCAGATGGAGCAATAATAACTGACATGATCCATGATATCATGATATTTTTAGTGATATTTGTAAATTGTCTTTCTAAATGTTTCGTTAGCATGTTGCTAATGTACTGTTAAATGTGGTTAAAGTTACCATCGTTTCTTACTGTATTCATGGAGACAAGAGCCGTCGCTATTTTCATTATTAAACACTTGCAGTCTGTATAATTCATAAACACAACTTCATTCTTTATAAATCTCTCCAACAGTGTAGCATTAGCCGTTAGCCACGGAGCACAGCCTCAAATTCATTCAGAATCAAATGTAAACAATATAACAGTATACAATACTCACATAATCTGCCGCATGCATGCCGAACACTTTGTAAAGATCCATTTGAGGGTTATATTAGCTGTGTAAACTTTGTTTATGCACTGTTCAAGGCAAGCGCGAGCTCCGTGGGCGTGGAGCACAAGAATTAAAGGGCCAGTAGCCCTGAATCGGCACATTTATAATGATGCCCCAAAATAGGCAGTTAAAAAAATGAATTAATTTTGAGCTGAAACTTCATAGACACATTCAGGGGACACCTTAGACTTATATTACATCTTTTTAAAAAAAGTTCTAGGGCACCTTTAACAAAATGCAGACAACACAGCAGCAGGATTAATAGGATGCTGTCACTTTAAGAGCAAATGCATGCACGAATCATGCATTTTTTGTGTGTTTATGTAAATTTTTGACCATTCTTCAAGACGCACTTTTTTCATTTGTGAGGTCAGGCAGTGATGTTGTCGAGAAGGCCTGGCTCGCAGTCTCCGCTCTAATTCATCCCAAAGGTGTTCTATCAGGTTTAGGTCAGGACTCTGTGCAGCCCAGTCAAATTCTTCCACACCAAACTCACTCATCCATGTCTTTAAGGACCTTGCTTTATGCACTGGTGTGCAGTCATGTTGGAAAAGGAAGGGGCCATCCCCAAACTGTTCCCACAAAGTTGGGAGCATGAAATTGTCTTAGTATGCTGAAGCATTAAGAGTTCCTTTCACTGAAACTAAGGGGCCAAGCCCAACCCCTGAAAAACAACCCCACACCATAATCCCCCTCTCCACCAAAATTTACACTTGGCACAATGCAGTCAGGCAAGTACCATTCTCCTGGCAACTGCCAAACCCAGACTTGCCCATCAGTTTGCCAGACGGAGAAGCGTGATTCGTCACTCCAGAAAACAAGTCTCCACTGTACTAGAGTCCAGTGACGGTGTGCTTTACACCACTGTAACTGACGCTTTGCACTGTACTTGGTGATGTAAGGCTTGGATGTAGCTGCTCGGCCATGGAAACCCATTCCATGAAGCTCTCTACGCACTGTTCATGAGCTAATCTGAAGGCCACATGAAGTTTGGAGGTCTGTAGCTATTGACTCTGCAGAAAGTTGGTGACTTCTGTGCACTGTGTGCCTCAGCATGCGTTGGCCCTGCTTTGTGATTTTACGTGGCCTACCACTTCGTGGCTGAGTTGCTGTTGTTAACAACTGCTTCCACTTTGTTATGATACCACTAACAGTTGACTGTTGAATACTAAGTAGTGAGGAAATTTCACGAATGGACTTATTGCACAGGTGGCAACCAATCACAGTAACATGCTTGAATTCACTGAGCTCCTGAGAGCGACCCATTATTTCACAAATGTTTGTAGAAGCAGTCTGCATGCCTAGGTGTTTGATTCTATACACCTGTGGCCATGGAAGTGATTGGAACACCTGAATTCAATGATTTGGAGGGGTGTCCCAACACTTTTGGCAATAGTGTATCTTAAAATATATAAGTGCCATTGTTTTGTTTCAAGGTACACACCAGTAAGGTTTTTTTTTTTTTTTTTTTTTACTAAGGCATGTTTAAAAAAGATACTTAAACAAACTAATTGAACCAAGGCTTAATCTAAGGCTGGTAACACTTTACATTAAGGTTCCCTTTGTAAAGGGTTTATAAAGGTGTTTTTTAATGAGTAATAAGTCATTTACAAATGCATTATAAATCCTTAATAATGCAGTTATAACTGCATGAATAAAAAGGCGACTTTAATGCAATACCTGCCAAATAGTGAGCCGTTTTTAACTCACATGTTATAAATGCTTAATAAATGTATTTATTAACATATTTAACTCAAAACCAGATTTCTGGTTTATTTTATGATGCAGCAAAAATTGACTATTATAATTAGACTGAAGGTTGTTGTATTTGTGCTTTCTTATTAATATCTCATGACTGCCACTTGTCTTACTATGTTGCTTACCAGAAGTTTTTGTCTTACCCATGATACTCTCCAAAAAGGTCATGATGCCTCTCCACAGCAGTGTATAAAAACAAAATTATTGTTTTTTAAAGACAAAATTCCAACTTTATTTTGAAAATAAAACAAAAGATAATAACCATAACTTGATTAGATATTAAAGTCTGCGTGAACCGGAAGTTGCAAACGACTCTTCTCCAGTGTTGTGACGTATTTCCAAGTGAAACAGAATATTGAATAGAGGGCAGAGTTTTACTTTAGTGCTCCTCCTTTCCATCTCTCGCACTCCTCCTCTCCATATCTCACTCATAGCAGACGAACGGTTGCAGAAGAGTGGTTTACACGTTTTCAACCCAAGCCGTCAAACTGACGTTATCAGAGAAGGAACGCCATTCCAGACCAGAAGTAACTTTTCAGATTTTGATTAAAGATTACTGCGGCAAACAAGTTTTTTCTGTGTTTTAACTTGCACGGATTCATTGTTCACCACAAGACCAGTAATATGACCAGTAATAATAATAATGTAAAGTGAAAACCTGTGAACCATTTATTAATGAGTTATGAACATTAACAACCTATGAAAAGGAACCTTAATGTAAAGTGAAAACCTGTTAACCATTTATTAATGTAAAGTGAAAACCTGTGAACCATTTATTAATGAGTTATGAACATTAACAACCTATGAAAAGGAACCTTAATGTAAAGTGAAAACCTGCGAACCATTTATTAATGAGTTATGAACATTAACAACCTATGAAAGGGAACCTTAATGTAAAGTGAAAACCTGTTAACCATTTATTAATGAGTTATGAACATTAACAACCTATGAAAAGGAACCTTAATGTAAAGTGAAAACCTGCGAACCATTTATTAATGAGTTATAAACATTAACAACCTACACTCAAAAAAATGACACTTTAAACTAACTCAATTTAATCATGGACAGTGGTTCCACACAACCAACTTAGTTTCTATTAACATTAAAGGTTTATTTTTACTCTATGCAAAATCCTTGAGTTGTGACAAAACAACTGACTAAGGAAGAATCTATGTAAAATAATTATGTCCAGCTTACTCAATTCAATCATGGACAGTGGTTCCACACAACCAACTTAGTTTCTATTAACATTAAAGGTTTATTTTTACTCTATGCAAAATCCTTGAGTTGTGACAAAACAACTGACTAAGGAAGAATCTATGTAAAATAGTTATGTCCAACTTACTCAATTCAATCATGGACAGTGGTTCCACATGATTGAGACAAGTAAAATCCAATAGAATCAACCATGTTAAATTAACTAGAATCAATTGTGTTCATTTAAAATAAAATAAATAAAAAGCAATAAATAAATAAATAAAAAATAAATTGTTTTCATATACATTGATTTTTACAATTAATTCTTCTTGTTTAATTTTGTGATGTTCTGTGTTAGAAATCTAGATGTGATACTGGATTCATCCTAAATTGCCTTAACCAAAAACATTGTAAAGCCTAAATTGATCATAAATCCATTGGTGGCAATGGTTTTACAATCAGCATAGGCTTACAATGCTTTTGGGAAATGCAACCCAGAGCACTACCACAGTGATTACTTTCTTATTAAAGTAATTTGAAATTTTGTTCGCAGGTCCTCAACCCAAGCACAAGTGCAACAATTCACCACAATGGTAACCCTAAAACTATTAATTAACAGAAACTTTTAAATACCAACATAATAGAACAGTAAACAATAAAAGTCTTTCCATTTTCTCATCTTCCTAAAAACTGCTTAAAATAACATTTTATTTCAACATTTACACTCCTAGTTCATCCCCTTTGCAAAGCATGATGGGAAGTTAAAATCCTGTTTGATTGAGTCCTGGTTGGGTTTACTTGATTGAAACATGTTATTCTAATATGAAAACATCAAGTTAAGTCAAAAAGTAATTGTTTCAACTTAATTTAACATGAAGCAATTGAATTTGAACCAGAAACCTAATACAATGGTGTTGAATCAAAATAAGTTGTTTAAATAAAGTGAACAGCATCAAAAAATCATTTTTTTCAGTGTATGAAAAGGAACCTTAATGTAAAGTGAAAACCTGTTAACCATTTATTAATGAGTTATGAACATTAACAACCTATGAAAATGAACCTTAATGTAAAGTGAAAACCTGTTAACCATTTATTAATGTAAAGTGAAAACCTGTGAACCATTTATTAATGAGTTATGAACATTAACAACCTATGAAAGGGAACCTTAATGTAAAGTGAAAACCTGTGAACCATTTATTAATGAGTTATGAACATTAACAACCTATGAAAAGGAACCTTAATGTAAAGTGAAAACCTGTTGACCATTTATTAATGTAAAGTGAAAACCTGTGAACCATTTATTAATGAGTTATGAACATTAACAACCTATGAAAGTGAACCTTAATGTAAAGTGGAAACCTGTGAACCATTTATTAATGAGTTATGAACATTAACAACCTATGAAAAGGAACCTTAATGTAAAGTGAAAACCTGTTAACCATTTATTAATGAGTTATGAACATTAACAACCTATGAAAAGGAACCTTAATGTAAAGTGAAAACCTGTTAACCATTTATTAATGTAAAGTGAAAACCTGTGAACCATTTATTAATGAGTTATGAACATTAACAACCTATGAAAGGGAACCTTAATGTAAAGTGAAAACCTGTGAACCATTTATTAATGAGTTATGAACATTAACAACCTATGAAAAGGAACCTTAATGTAAAGTGAAAACCTGTTAACCATTTATTAATGAGTTATGAACATTAACAACCTATGAAAAGGAACCTTAATGTAAAGTGGAAACCTGTTAACCATTTATTAATGAGTTATGAACATTAACAACCTATGAAAAAGAACCTTAATGTAAAGTGAAAACCTGTTAACCATTTATTAATGAGTTATGAACATTAACAACCTATAAAAAGGAACCTTAATGTAAAGTGAAAACCTGTGAACCATTTATTAATGAGTTATGAACATTAACAACCTATGAAAAGGAACCTTAATGTAAAGTGGAAACCTGTGAACCATTTATTAATGAGTTATGAACATGAATAACCTATGAAAGTGAACCTTAATGTAAGGTGAAAACCTGTGAACCATTTATTAATGAGTTATGAACATTAACAACCTATGAAAAGAAACCCTTAATGTAAAGTGGAACTCATTTAATGAGTTATAAACATTAATTACCTATTAAAGTGAACCTTAATGTAGTGTGAACACACGTTAATCATGTATTTATTAATTATTAATGTACACAGAAGATAATATCTTTTTCAGATGAAATATTTTATTTTTGATGAATGTCTCAGTAAACACAACTTTAAACTTGAAAAAAAATAAAAAATCTTTTACAGCACAAAGTTACAGAGCATGACTTCTCATGAAAAGTGGCTTATGCAGGTAAACTTAAATTAAAACATTCAGAGAAACAATCAAGTATTCAGAAAAGATAATAAACATCACACCTATAAGCCAAACATATTTGATACAAGCTGAATAAAGGCACCTAAATATGTATTTTTTTTAATTAACAGTTGTGTAAATCATTAAATCAATGACCTAATGCACCATTACAGAACATTAGCAGCATATTAATATGCATTTAATAGATATTTCTGATATGATAAAGGCCACTGTAACTTGAGTACGTTATTTGGCTTTGGTCATCCGTACAGTACATGCGCGGGTGCGCCGGAGCGGTTATTTGTTTAAGATAACTACAAACTAACACAGCGATTACTAATATAATATAAACACTAGAAAAACAAAGTCTGCGATTTTACCTCAGTTAGCTTACCCATCAAATCAGTAAACACAAATTCCCTTCAACGCATGTTGGAACAGTACTGTGTAACTTCTTCTCAAAAGTGGCAAGGCTTTATTGAATGCTCACTAGCGCCAACTCCTATCACACGCCAGAATCAACACGCATAGTGATGAGAACCCGAAAGAGAATAATAAAGTATATAGCCTACTACTACTGCGTATAATAATAATAATAATAATAATAATAATAATAATAATAATAATAATAATAATAATAATAATAATAATAATAATAATTATTATTATTATTATAAATAGAAGAAGAATGCATTGCTCATTATACATTATTGTCACATTTGGTGTAAAGAGCAGTCAGGGAGCAGGATTCAGATGAAGCATTTTTTTTTTATTATGAAGAAAGTTATAGAAAACTAGACATGACAATAATATATTAGGCTATACTAATATATACTCTTTATATACTTATATACTCTGTATACTTAGATACTCTTTCAGGGTTACATCACTAAGCATGCGTGTTCTGGCGTGTGACAGGAGTTGGCGCTAGTGAGCATCCAATAAAGCCTTGCCACTATCATGAGAAGAAGTCATGCGGTTACCAGGGCATGCTCTAAAGTAAAATTTGTGTTTAAAGTTACTGATTTGATGGGTAAGCTAACTGAAGTGACATTGCAGACTATGTTTTTCAAGTGTTTACATTATAATCGCTGTGTTAGTTTGTATATTATATGTTTATTCGCGGTGTTAGCTTTTTATATTAAATAAATAACCGCTCGGGCACTCCCACAAAGTTACAGTATCCTTTATCATGATATCAAGAATAATTATTAATTGCTTATTAATATTTCAACAATAAAATATGTCACCAGGAAAAAAAACAATAGAGATCTGCGTCTGCTTTAATAAACACGATGCACACTACATTAAGGTTCACTTTCACAGGTTATTAATATTCGTAACTCATTAATAAATGGTTCACAGGTTTTCACTTTACATTAAGGTTCCTTTTCATAGGTTGTTAAAGTTCATAACTCATTAATAAATGTTTCACAGGTTTTCACTTTACATTAAGGTTCCTTTTCATAGGTTGTTAATGTTCATAACTCATTAATAAATGGTTAACAGGTTTCCACTTTACATTAAGGTTCCTTTTCATAGGTTGTTAATGTTCATAACTCATTAATAAATGGTTAACAGGTTTCCACTTTACATTAAGGTTCCTTTTCATAGGTTGTTAATGTTCATAACTCATTAATAAATGGTTAACAGGTTTCCACTTTACATTAAGGTTCCTTTTCATAGGTTGTTAATGTTCATAACTCATTAATAAATGGTTAACAGGTTTCCACTTTACATTAAGGTTCCTTTTCATAGGTTGTTAATGTTCATAACTCATTAATAAATGGTTAACAGGTTTCCACTTTACATTAAGGTTCCTTTTCATAGGTTGTTAATGTTCATAACTCATTAATAAATGGTTCGCAGGTTTTCACTTTACATTAAGGTTCCTTTTCATAGGTTGTTAATGTTCATAACTCATTAATAAATGGTTCACAGGTTTTCACTTTACATTATTATTATTACTGGTCATATTACTGGTCTTGTGGTGAACAATGAATCCGTGCAAGTTAAAACACAGAAAAAACTTGTTTGCCGCAGTAATCTTTAATCAAAATCTGAAAAGTTACTTCTGGTCTGGAATGGCGTTCCTTCTCTGATAACGTCAGTTTGACGGCTTAGGTTGAAAACGTGTAAACCACTCTTCTGCAACCGTTCGTCTGCTATGAGTGAGATATGGAGAGGAGGAGTGCGAGAGATGGAAAGGAGGAGCACTAAAGTAAAACTCTGCCCTCTATTCAATATTCTGTTTCACTTGGAAATACGTCACAACACTGGAGAAGAGTCGTTTGCAACTTCCGGTTCACGCAGACTTTAATATCTAATCAAGTTATGGTTATTATCTTTTGTTTTATTTTCAAAATAAAGTTGGAATTTTGTCTTTAAAAAACAATTTTGTTTTTATACACTGCTGTGGAGAGGCATCATGACGTTTTTGGAGAGTATCATGGGTAAGACAAAAACTTCTGGTAAGCAACATAGTAAGACAAGTGGCAGTCATGAGATATTAATAAGAAAGCACAAATACAACAACCTTCAGTCTAATTATGATAGTCAATTTTTGCTGCATCATAAAATAAACCAGAAATCTGGTTTTGAGTTAAATATGTTAATAAATACATTTATTAAGCATTTATAACATGTGAGTTAAAAACGGCTCACTATTTGGCAGGTATTGCATTAAAGTCGCCTTTTTATTCATGCAGTTATAACTGCATTATTAATGATTTATAATGCATTTGTAAATGACTTATTACTCATTAACAAACACCTTTATAAACCCTTTACAAAGGGAACCTTAATGTAAAGTGTTACCCTAAGGCTTAATCTGGTTTAATCTAAACCCTGTCTGTGAAACTACAGGTAATATATTTTAAAACTAAAATATTATTAAAATCTAAAAAGTGCACAATACCATTTAACATACTACACAGTATAAGAAAGTTATTTCCCATACCCAGAAATTAAAGGTGCCCTAGAATTGAAATTTGAATTTACCTTGGCATAGTTGAATAATAAGAGTTCCGTACATGGAAATGACATACCATGAGCCTCAAACACCATTGTTTCCTCCTTCATATGTTAATCTCATGCGTGAAAAACATCACGGAAAAACAGGTGAATCTGAATACAACACCGACTGTGATGCAACAGTCGGGATCATTAACATGTACGCCCCCAACATTTGCATATCGTGGAGCTGCATAGCCGAATCATCAGACGTTCTGCAGGTATTGTGAAGCATGTAAGCAATGACAATAGCGAAAATGGCAGATGGAGCGATAATAACTGTTTATGATCCATGATATCATGATATATTTAGTGATATTTGTAAATTATCTTTCTAAATGTTTCATTAGCATGTTGCTAATGTACTGTTAAAGTTACTACATTTATGTTTCATCATGTTTCTTACTGTATTCACGGAGACCAGAGCCATGTTGTTATTTTAATTTTAACCCGAAAATGCTTCTAGTCTGTATAATTCATAAACACATCTTTATTCTTATCGAGTCTCTCCAACTGTGTGTAGCTTTAGCCACGTTAGCCGTGCAGCACTATCAAACTCATTCAGAATCAAATGTTAGCAAACATCCACAAAATACATGCCATACTTACATGATCTTATATGAGGCATCATGAACAGTTTGTAATGATCCATTTTGAGAGTTATATTGTGAACTTCAGTATTGTTTATGCAATGTTTATTGGAGTCGTTTAAAGGTGTACACACCCCAAAACAGAGCATTTTAATGCCACCCCAAAACAGGCAATTAAAACATGGTATAATAAAAAAATCTATGGGGTATTTTGAGCTGAAACTTCACAGAAACTGGGCACACATTAGACTTATATTACATCTTGTAAAATGTCAATCCTAGGGCACCTTTAATATTTCTTAAAAATTAATAAATTATTAATTAACTGATCCAAATATTAATTATAACAAGTTATGATTAATTATTAATATTTCCCTTGTGCTAATTTTCTACAGTAGTGTGGTAAGATTTATTTGAATGAATTCGAATGAATTAATGAGAGAGATTGTGAGTGTGTTTGTTTGTTATAGTGAAGCTTGTTAGTTAGTTAGTTAGTTAGTTAGTTAGTTAATTAATTACAAAAACAGTGAAGTTATCTCCTTGTGGCTGAGAAATATTATGTAGCTTTCAGTATAACAAAGCTGTTTTATTTATAAGATTCATGGGGCAGTGGTTGAAGACCAGTTTCCTGAATGTTTCTTTGAGCAATTTCTTAACTATATAACGTTTCCACCTCAGTAAAAAGAGCTGTGAGTTTTGATGCAAGCACATACAGGCACATCTCCTTCAACATGACATTAAAAAGTTGCCTTTGTGGACAAACGTGTTGCCCTTGCCTTGTGGTGGCTTGGAATTCTATGGGGAATCGGATATATGTGTTTAGATGGAGGACTGATGTCCAGATATCGGATATGTATCTGATTTAAAACCACATTTGGAAGTGGCTCAGAATGGATGCTGAAAAAATCAGATCATGTGTGCAACAAATTTCGATCTGTGTCAGATAAGAGTAAAAAATCAGATTTTTTGTGCCAGTGTAAACACAGACTACGAGAAACGCCTTAGGCATGACCAATCCTGGAAGCACCAATTATACCACATCTGTCAGTTGACATAACAATCACAACAGTGATGCGGGAGTCCCATCTCCCTAATATATATCGGTGCTAGCGGTCCCTAATTCATTCTTGTTCTTATTCTCAAATCAGACAACACAACAGCAGTGGCATACATAAATAGCCAGGGAGGCACACGTTATCCTCGGCTTCACGGTTTCATCTTCAACCGGATGGAACTGGATTAAATATTTTGAATGCTCCAATCCCAATCTGACTTCTGACCTGTAATGCTGCCTGAATTGTAATCATGCACTGTTCGTTTGTTGGCCAGAGAAGAACTGGCCCCTCGACTAAGTCTGGTTTCTGCAGACGCTCTCACTGACTTGTTAATTTGGTGGTATAGGATGTTCAGAAATTCCCCTAAGGGATAACAGTGCAATAATAGAGTTTCTCAAGAAACTGTCTATATGACAAAGGTGATGCAGGAGGAAAGGCAAATGGACTTCTGAGTTTTTTTCTCAGGCACAGAAATGGTCAATGCAGCACTCCTAAGGTGCCAATTGCACTTGCAGAAAGCTGCTGCAATGACTGACTAAAAGAGGATATACAACATATTCGTGAAAACATATTTGAAGAGTTTTGGAAAAACTTCTGCGGCAGCAGAACTAACTAAATTTGGAGAGCCCAACCATCCCAAGACCTAGAAAGATCCCTTGCAGACTGGATAAGTGAAGGGAACCACCATACATCTTTCAGTCACCAGAAGCAATGTACAGACAGCAATATAATGAAACAATGGAGACTGCAATGGCATCTCTGCACTGCCGATTCAGTCAATCTGTATTTAATTACATGCAAGATATTGCGGATTTTATAACAGGAAAGAGAGACTGTAAAACCATCTCAGTTGTATGGGGATGATTTGGATGAAAACAGACTGAGGCTCCATCGAAATATGTGCATAGACATAGCAAAACACAGGGGTGTGCAGTTAAATACCTTTCAAGAGGTAGGGGATAAGGGAGACAGTTTGAGAACCATGTTGCCAGAACTCACCAAAATTGTGAAACTGGCACATAGTCCCTGCAGTGACGTCTTGCACTTCAGAGAGGTCATTTTCAGGGGCCGGTTGCATAAACATAGACAGTCTTAAGATAATGGCTAAGAAATAGTCTGACTAACTATAGTCACTGAAGAAAGATCGTTGCATAAAATAAGCACACAGCTATCTGTCTGTCTATAAGACTGTCTATTGTCTATCTATAAGACTGTCTATATTGCATTGCTTTGTGGGAAAAATAAGACGCTGGACGCGTGGACAACAATAACTGAAAAAGTTAACAGCGTCAACCCGTCTGTCTCGCGATCCGTCAAAGATGTTCAGAAACGTTTTAAAAATATGGTTCAAGAGGCAAAAAAAGGAAATATTCAAGTGAAAAAAAACCTGCAACAAGGGGAGGACCAACTCCTAAATTTAAAAGGACAACAGAAATGATAATTGAAATATATGGAGACGAATCTCCGATGTTTTGGGAAATCCCCGGGGGGAGGGAGAGCGGAGTGTCCGGGTGGACGTTACATGCAGCGGCGGAGGATACCGCTGTCGCATCAGCTCCGCTTGGACAGTCTCGTGAGTAATAATGTTTTGATGGTGATTGTTATTGCTTCATTTTAAAAACTGTACTACTGTTTTGGGTTGAGTACCACTTTTTATCTTCTAGTAGACTGCAAGGTGACTTTAACATAAGGTGACCAGATTTCTGAAATGGAAACCAGGTACATTTCCTATTTGAGTGGTCAAAATATCACCGAAATCTCATTTGTTATTAACTATTAATAAAAAAAACAGGGACAATACATTTTTGAATGTTTTTATTTTTTAATTGTTCACTGTAAACCCTAATAAGTTGAGACTACTCAAATGATTTGAGGAAAGTGATTCCCTCCGTTCAATTGAGTAATGGGGTAATTGACAACTCAATTTAACCCTTTGATGCACAACATGGGTCAAAAATGACCCGGCTTTTATTTTCTATATCTTTGCAAGAAATTAATTTCTTGATTCAGTATTCCAGGTATTCCTCAATTAACCTGTTTTTGATCATCACAAATCCTCATTTTCATTTTTTCTTTCTTACTTTTTGAATAAAAATCATTTTTGTATCACTACCCTTCTAATGCACAACATGGGTCAAAAATGACCCGTATTAATTTCCTATGTAATTTCAATCATGGCTGAGTGTTTCTTTGCTGAATCTTTCAAAGAAATGTATTTTATCATTAATTTATTCCAGGTATTCCTTAAATATCTTGTTTTTGATTGTCAAAAATCATTATGTTCATTTTTTCTTTCTTACTTTATAAACAAACACAGTTTTTGTATGTCTACATCAATTTTACACACATGGGTCAGAAATGACCCGTATTCATTTCCTATGTTATTTCAATCATGACTGAGTGTTTCTTCCCTGAATCTTTGAAAGAAATGTATTTTATTATTTATTTATTCCAGGTATTCATTAAATATCTTGTTTTTTGATTTTCTTCAAATAATTATGTTTATTTTTTCTTTCTTACTTTATAAACAAACACAATTTTACACACATGGGTCAAAAATGATCTTTAATATTTGCAAATTTTTGCAAGTAGGAACATATTTACTGCAGACAACTGTTCATTTGCCACACATTTCACATCTTAACAAGGCTACTTTTGTATATTTGATGGATGTAAGTCTTATTATATTTAATATATTAGGCTATATATTTCATAATTTTTAATTTTATGTCATAAATCAATGCAATTGGTCACCCTTTGAGTCTGTCAGTGTTCCTGAAAAGTAACAGTTTTGGACATATACAACATGGGTCTAAAGTGACCTGAATGAGTTATTTTCTATGTCGCATATATTACAATAAATTAATTTCATCATTCCAGGTATTACTCAATAAACAAATACTTATTTTAATTTTTCCTTTCTTTTTGAATAAATTTTTTTTGTGTGTCATTACCTTTCTAAAGGCCAAAGTATACTTTTCAGGAACACTGATAGATGTAAAAGGTGACCAGTAGCATTGATTTATGACAAAAAAAAATCAAAATTATGAAATATAATATAAAGCCTATTATATGAAATATAATATGACTTTCATCCATCAAATATACAAAAGTAGTCATGTTGAGACGTGAAATGTGTGGTGGATGAATAGTTGTCTGCAGTAAATATGTTCCTACTTGCAAAAATTTGCAAAGGCTTCTATACGGGTCATTTTTTTACCCATGTGTGTAAAATTGATGTAGAAATACAAAAACTGTACTTGTTTATTAAAAAAAAGGAAAAAAATAAACACAATGATTTTTGAAAATCAAAAACAAGATATTTAATGAATACCTGGAAAAAATAAATGATAAAATACATTTCTTTCAAAGATTCAGCGAAGAAAAACTCAGTCATGACTGAAATACCATAGGAAATGAATACGGGTCATTTTACCTTAAAAGTTGAAACCAATAACGATGTTTCTTTTGATAACTGATGATAATGGCGCTCTGCTCTGATCCAGGTTACGTTCTTCATGAAGTAGCGGCGCGCGAGCGTCGCGCGACCAAGTATAGCAGTGACAGTAGCTGCACAGCCCCCTCTGTTGGCGAATATAATCACTACACGATTGCTCCGATAACCAACAGGCTGCTGTGTGTTGGTCGGGCTTTTTTGCAATGTATTTGCAGGTTATTTTGAACGAGCTATAAAACGGGGACATTTCCGGGGACTGCTCCAGTCGGAACGGAGCACCAAAAACCGGGACTGTCCCCGGAAAACTGGGACGTCTGGTCACCCTACTTAAACATTGGTTTCTCAAAATGATGAAGCGCCTGTGACAAGCCAGGACCAAACAACACAAAGCGAAGGTAAAGTTATACTTACAGTCTTTAAACCACGAGTTATAATTCACCAAGTTAGTTAATCCTCTACTATTCCTTACAATGATGCGGTTTTTTAAAGATAAAAACAGATTAACAGTGTTTAAAATAATAAGTGGACACACAGGGCAGGGAAAGTAGGCCTAGGCTAATTTGTAATGCCATGTAACGTTAGTGCTTGTGCATTCACTAGTTGCTGAGGACAGTGTTTTCAGATATAGGTTATATAATCAAAGACTACTTTTGTCAATATATTAATTTTTGTCAATATATATATTTTTTTAATTTGTAAAAATGCAGAAAAATTTCTGTGATGGGTAGGTTTAGGGTGTGGGTTATATAGTTATAAAATGTTTAACTATTTATAAAAACAATAGAAGTCTATGCAGTGTCTCCATTTAGATAGCTAAGTAAACGTGTGTGCGTGTATGTAAAAAATTTTTTTTTTCTAAAATGAGTGAACTACAAGTAAACTTAAGTAGTATGTAGTAAGTAGTATGCAGTATGTAGAGCATTTTTGCAGAAAAAAGTACAACAAAAAAAGTTTTTTTTTGGACAGCACCCAAATGGCACCTGTGGGACAAGGCTCAGACACAGAGACACAGAAAGACACTACAAGCAAGATAACCATAAACAATATACTTGAAAAGCAATATGAAATATTAACAGTGGAAGAGGCTAAACTAAAATTAGAAATACAAAAACTAGAATTAGAAAAAACTAAACTAAAGTTGGAGCTACAAAAACTCAACGACCAAGAACTAGTCAAATAATTGTATTTAATAATTCCAGGTATTTAATTTTGAATTTACATCTTATGTAATGTTTACATACAAAATCTTTAGATACATTTAAGAGATTTGAAGTATTTTAGTAAAAGTTAATGTAGTTGTAATTTTGTCATGAGTCAGGTTTGATTACTCTTGTTTTGGGTATCTTTTCTTTCATCTTTCATTGGTCTCAGCTGTTTCCCCTTACCTCTGACGCGCGCGCCCTCGTGCACGCACCTGTTCTGTGTCTTCGCGCTAATTGCGCTGCTTATTTCTCCCTGTTCTTTTCCTCGTCTGCGTCCGGGAATTGATGTTTGTGAGTAGCACTTGCTCCTTGAAGTCTCGCTAAATCTCTCTTCATGTGTGTCTTAGTAGTCTGTTTTCTGAATCTGAGTCTGAGTTCCAGTCCCGGTCGCTGTCCTCACCCCAGACTGGATTCCTGCTGTCGCTCCGCTGAACTGAGAGCCGGTCGTCTGGCGTGGACATTGCTATCCGTCAGTACGGCACTTTACCAACTACTCGCGCTTCTCTCCAGTGGGACTACAGACGCGGACTTGTGACTCGGGACACCGCTGTTGTTTCTGTAGATCGCCAGCTGCAACGAACCTGTTTCTCTTCGCCTGGCAGAACTGTTTCTGTTTGTTTTGTGGGAACTCTAATAAATTATTTTCAAGCTCCTTTTGCCTCTGGGTCTTCCAGGCTCCCCTGACAAATTTAAAGATTATATAGTATTTCAGCTGTTTTTACTGATACGATGCATCAAATATTGGCCTGATGAATAAATAATATGTCCAATTCATTTAAAAGTTATCAATTCTTTCATTTTTCTCAGTCAAACTGAGAAAATGTTTTCTACAATCATTTGTCGAATGTAACACCCAGTTCCATCTTCATCTCCTGCCTCTGTGATCTCCAAAGTGGGTTCTTCAAAAATTTGGTCATCCTCCATGTCTGGGAATGCAAGATTTCTATTAAAATGAAAGTTTTCTTTTACTCATGTAATAATCATTGGGGAATATGTAGCTAGGTGTTTTAATTACAGTTAAAAACTTATTTATTACCTTGCCATGTTGTGCAAAACAACACTTGCACAGATTATGTTGCAGACTCTGGTTTCATTTTGAGCTCTGCATGCAGACAATGAAATCTTCGTTTCAGGATTCCAAAACACCTTTCAATAACATTTCTTGTTTTGGCATAGGCTGTGTGTGTTGTACCGAGTTTGAGGCACAATGACTGGGTTCAAGAAGGGTGTGAGAAGCCAGGGTTCTCAATGGCTCCTACTACATTTGGAAATCCAGCAATGTTGAAAAAATCTGCTTTCATCTTGTTCAAGGTAGAGACATCAGTCGGATAAAGTGGAAGTTTGCCTGACAGTGCATGAGCAACCCGATGAATAATTCTTGATGCTGTAGACTTGTGTACCCCAATTAAGTCTGCAGCTGTGTTTATAAAACATCCTGTGGCAAAGAAATGTAGAGCTAGACATACTTTTAGCAGTGGAGGGATGCTAAAATTTCTTGAAGTTTTAGGCCTCAAATGCTCCGCCAAGTCAATTGCTAGTTCTTGTATTTTATGTCTTGGAAATCTTAGCTTCTCCAGCAGTTCCTTTTCACAAAGTACTTTCAATGAGTTTGAACGGTCTTTGAAAACTCTTTATCTTCTTATTGCCCTTTCATAAAACCAAAGATTAAAATTTGCCATACCGCAAGACAAAGTCGGGCCACTTTTTTGAATCTAGAGCATATTTTTCTTTTGACAGATTATATTTTCTATGGCAACATAGATTGTAAGAGAAAGTTAGCCAAGGGGGAACAGTCTTACTTTTTTGTCTCAAATTAGACCAATCTAAAATTTTATGCAACTGACTTTAAAAAGTAAATACCAGTCTTAAAGAAAAAAATTAGACGACTAATTGTAAGACTAGACTTAAATAGATTTATGCAACTGGCCCCTGGACTTCAACGTCTTAAGACATATCTGCATTCCAGAATGGGGCAAGGATGACACAATCATATTGCTGTATTAAACTATCACAAGAACATGTCAAAGAATGAAAATCTGGATGTCATAGCAGAAGAATTCATTAAGCGTACAGCCACAAGAAGAAACAAATTCTTCCTGAAAAACTAACGCTAATCGTAAGTAAAGTAAAACTAACGCCAATCTTAGCGTGCATTTTTTAAAATCATAGCCTATAGAAGCTGTCAGTATGTTTAATGTGAATTTCCAGTGTCTAAGTTCCATTTCTGTTGTCAGGCAACAGTGTAGGCTTGGTGTAGATTTTTATAGTAGTATTGATGAGGCTGATGGTAAACAGGTGTGATGATTGTGACAGTACTCCCCCTTCTGGAAGGTACAACCCTGTGCCAAACAGAATCCGGCAAGGGAGGTTGGGAAGGCATTCTGAAGCTGTGCAAGTAAAGGTAGCTCAAGGGGCCAGGGTGAAGCAGAAGACCACCACGGCAATGCAGACAGTTTTGAAGATCTCCATGGCGCAGCAGAAAACCACCACAGCAATGCAGAGAGTTTTGAAGATCTCCATGGCGGAGCAGAAAACCACCACAGCAGTGCAGACAGTTCTTTAGATCTCCATGACAGAGCAGAAGAACACCACAGCAGTGCAGATGGTTCTGAAGACCTCCACGGCAGAGCAGATGACCACCACAGCAACTTGGATGAGACTGAAGACCCCCACGGTGGAGCAGATGACCACCATAGCATATTAGGCCTGACTAAAGACCCCCAGAGCTGATCTGGTAGAACTGGATAGTCACACGGTGGATCAGGCAAAACTTAAACACAAAACAAAGAGAGGTTAGCATTGAATCCAGGGGCCATGTCCACATAGGCTGCTAACTCGAAGGTGTACTCCATGGACATAACAGGTCCAGCAAGGTGTTTCAATAAACAGGAACAGACAGGAAAATCTGATACGACCTCTATGGTCTCATCGAGGGAACTTGGAGAATAAGACAGCAGGACAGTTTCCTTGGTATTATCCTGGGAATTCAGGGAACAGGGGATTACACCTGCCTCCGTGGCCCTCACAGGGGAACTCGGAGAACAGAGTATCAGATTGGCCTCCATGGCCTTCACATGGAAACTCTGAAAACAGGGATAATCTTCCAGGGATAAGCCTTCACTGGACTCTGGTCAGGGATTGGAGCCTGCACTGTACTCTGGGGCTGGAGAGGACTCCGAAGAGGGTTCATGGGCTAGAGAGAGAATTCTAAAGCGGACTCATGGGCTGGAGAGGACTCTGAAGCGGACTCATGGGCTGGAAAGGATTTTGGAGTGGGCTCACTCTCTGGAATGGATTTGAGGATTTCACTCTCTGGAGTACAGGTGTCATGATCACCAGTTGGAGTGCCCGATTTAGCCACCAGAGGGCACTCCAACCCGGACTGTTCCTCATCACACTTTTGGACTGCATTTCCCATAACCCACTTCCCGGACTCATTATCCCGATCATTGCACCCAGCTGTTTTGTGTTTATTCATTAGTGTCTGTCTATTTATACCTGGTTTGTTTTTGCTTTTGTTGTTGAGGATTCATTTACGGTCACCGGCTTCTGTTTGTGTTTCTCTTGTTTTGTTTGGACTGTTCTGTGGAGTTTGACCCTTGCCTGTGTCTGGATACGTTTTTGGATTACCCCATTAAAGCTGCATATGGATCTTACCCTCTTGTCTCTGTGCCATCCGTGACAACAGGGCTCCAGACAAAAAAAAAAAAAAATCATTACGGAGCCATTGGCTTCTATAGCGGGAAAATCAGGTGCCAAATAATTTTTTTAAGAGCCATACAACAATGAACTTAATTTTTTAAATCACTTACTTTCAGTCATCCTGTTGCATTTATACATCCGCCTTTACAGTTTCAGCATTTTCATCTTGTGATTTTTCTGGGAAATGAATTTCACTTATCACTATTTTCACTTAATACTATTATAGTTTTTATTAATATTTTGAATCTGATTAGATTTTTATGTTTTCTGCTTTCATTTTTTGTTGTTTTAATTTTTTGTTGTTTTTAAACATGTCTGTTTAGTTTGTATACATTTTTATTTCAGTATTAACATTTATTTCAAGCAATGAAACTTTTTTTTTATGGTTTTAGTTAACTATAATAACCCTGATGCTAGTAAAATCTTTATATTGAATAATATGTGCCAAATAATGTTCTTAGTTTTTCATTCCTGAGGCTACAACAGTTTACTTTTACTTACAGTTTACTTTGAAATATATAAATATATGGAAATAATTATTTAAATATATTAAATTTGGTTTGTGTAACCAAATAACAAATGGGGGAAAAGATATACATACTACTTTGATTAATGAACAGGCCAAAATACTGGCTCTTATTTTGAAATATCTATTGCTGCTCATTCAAGTTCAGATGAGGAAGATAAAAAAATCCATACCCGTTCATAATTTGGCGATCTAACTCAGTGAAACTTTCACACACAGCATCTCATTTAATTACATCAACGCAACAAATGATGTGATAGGCTACTGGTCACAGAAGAGGCAAATAACATGCAAATTTTACAGTCATAATGTGTGAATTTGTATTGTTGCCAGTGGCGATCTCAGCAAAAATATCACTTGCAAATTAACTTGCAAAAATATCACTTGCAAATTATTTGGTCACAAATGTGACCGTTTTAGGCGCAGTCTGGAGCCCTGGAGTGGATTTTGGAATTTCCCTCTCTGGATAGGACTCTAGAGAATATTCTGGAGTGGACTCTGAAGAGCATTCTGGTTGCTGCACAGGGACTGGAGTCATCTCTGGACTCTGGATAGGTACATGAGTCATCACTGGACTGTAGATGGAAACTGGAGTCATCTCTGGACTCAGATGGGAGTCATCTCTGGCAGGGCCGTTTCTAGCATTTTTGGCCCCCTAGGCGAGATCCCTATTGACCCCCCCCACACACCCTGCAATATGTTACGTTATCAGCTATAATTATTATTTAGTAATACACAGTTACCACTTTTCAATAAAACAACTATGCACATCCATTTTCAAAGGAAGTAACTGGTAAACAACTACAAGGACTTAAAACAACAACATCCCTGTTTATGCTCATACAATCAGACATGGCATTACCACATATCATTTAAACCCTTTTGAAACTATTCTATATAGCTAAAGCTGTAAACAAGAAGTAAACACTTACAGTTAGGACTGGGGCTTGTCTCTGATGCTTCTCTTCCTACAGTAGCATCTGCCTTGTGATTCTCTAAAAATTTGTTAAGTGCAGGACCGCAACATAAATGACACAACACAGAATGGCTGTTAAAGTACTCATTTTTATTTTCTTAGTTTCTTAGATCTCTTGATCGAGCTTTTCGCGCAGCAGCAATTGGAGAATAGTAACAAAAATCATGAGATAAACAAAAGAACTGAAGCAAATATTCAGGGGTGAGCAAATGCCAAAATAATAAACAAACAACACTCTAACTTCCCATTAATGAACTAACTTCCCTGTGCATCGAAAATAAAGAAACCAAAATACAACAACATAATCTCACTCCTTAACTATTCAACAAAACAGGAGAAAAAGGTGGTGGCCAAGTGGCCTACAAAAATAAACAAGGCACTCACCCCCTACAGCTTCACACATGGTTTACAACAGGGATGGACAACTCCGGTCCTGGAGGGCCAGTGTCCAGCAGAGTTTAGCTCCAACCCTAATCAAACACACCTGAACCAGCTAATCAAGGTCTTTAGGATTAGTAGAAAGTTATAGGCAAGTGAGTTTTTATCAGGGATGGAGATAAACTCTGCAGGACACTGGCCCTCCAGGACCGGAGTTGTCCATCCCTGGTTTACAAACATGTATGTGGGACAATGAAGTTCAGGACATAAGGCTCTCACAATGGTTAACAGCACTCTGTTAGATTGTAACTTGATTTAACAACATTTTCACTAAAACTTCACACCAGAATTAACACATGAGCAACAATGATCAAGGAGAGAGAGACACACAGAAGAGATCATGGCAAGTAACAAAGAGAGTACAGGTAAAGAGCAAGAGCGAGAGCAAAAGTGAGAGTGCCCTCCAGCGAAACTTGGAGAAATTTATAGTCCATGGCCTCATCTCTGGTCCAACCATCGACAGTCTCTCATTAATGCCTGGCTCACACTACAGGAGTTTTAGGCTGATTTATGCCCGATTTTCCCCTCCCGAGAATCGGAGAAAAAATCTTGTCCACGACCTCGATCGGTTCCGATGTTCGGCGCAGATTATCTGGTAATGTGAGACGTTCACAGATAAAATATTGCGCCTCCCGATCTGATCTCACACAAATCGGGCTCACCCCGATTATATCAAACATGTTTGATATTTATCGGGATGAGCAAGATTGTAATAACGTCAGTACTGTCACAATAGCCAATAGGAAACAAGTATACGACGCGACGGAAGTGACAGACATTTCGAAATGGCGACCGCGAAACCAAGATAAAGGAATCTACAATGTAAAAGGTGACACTATCGCTTTTGAACTAGGCAAGCAATATTATAACGGTAAACATTCTAGCACACTACGATAGTAATAAAAGGTCAATTTTACCTCCATTTCTCACTGAAGAACTGACAATCCACGTTGAGCCCGCCTCCTCAACCATTTTTTCATCCACACTCGTTTATTCTTCCACTTTTGTGTTTTCTCACAACAAACGATTATTATTGCTACAGCAAGTTTCCATGTTTCAGTATCCATTTTGTTTACATCCGCTTTCGATCTGCTGCGTAGATCAAGTGACGCGCTTCCTCTGGCAGATAATCTTAATAACATTTTGTAGTGTGTGATGCTCCGCGAATTTCAAATCTTGTAGTGTGAGCATGTTTAAGATTTGAGGGAAGAAGATTCTCCTGAAGTGTGTGCTGCAACCAGATTTTACAATTGGATAGGATTTTAAAACTCTTGTAGTGTGAGCCAGGCATAAGCCTTGGGCCAATCCTGTCAGAGAGGAGACACAGGAACATATACACAACATACAATACGTCATAGACGTAACACCCCCACCCTTAAGATTACAAATAAATAAATATTTGTAACACAAAACCAGAGAATTCTTAACTCTCAAGCTTACTTGGAGCATGTGACAAAGCGTCAACAATCACATTCTCACATCCTTTCTTGTGCCGAATTTCCAGGTTAGAAACCTTGGATCAGAAGAGACCAGCGCATCAAGCTCTGGTTTGAATTTGACATTTGGAAAAGAAACACAAGGGGATTATGGTCAGAATACATCAAAATAGGAACAGTACAAGCATCAAGATATATTTCAAAATGTTGGAGTGCCAACAACAGTGCAAGGGCTTCTTTTTCAATGGTGCTGTAATGCTGCTGTGACTTCTTTGAAAAGTAACAGATGGGGTGATCAATTCCCGTAGCATATTCTTGAATAAGAACTGCACCTGCTCCTATGTCACTTGCATCTACTTCCAATTTTAATGCTTTTAAGAAGTTTGGAGCAGACAAAACTGGGGCACTACACAACAACCTCTTGATAGCATCAAAAGCTAGTTGACACTCTGTATTCCAATCAAACACCTTGGACTGACTGAGTAGATTTGTGAGTGGTGATGCAATTTCAGCAAAGTTTTTGCAAAAGGCACGATAATATCCCGTCATTCCCAAGAAACGACGTAACTCCCGTTTTGTGGTTGGAGCTGGGAAATTAACAATACATTCAACTTTTGCTTCCACAGGATGCACCTGTCCCTGACCCACGCGTTTTCCCAGGTAGGTCACGACGGCCTTACCAAACTCACACTTGGCAAGGTTCAAGGTAAGTGATTTAACCGCTCAAACACTGAACAGAGACTTGTCAGATGCTGTTTCCAGTCAAATGAATAAACGACAATGTCGTCTAAGTATGCTTCACAGTTCTCTAATCCAGCAAGCACAATTCTCATCAAGCGTTGGAATGTAGCGGGTGCATTTCGCATTCTGAAAGCCATCCTCTTGTACTGAAGGAAGTGATCAGGCGTGACAAAAGCAGATATTTCTGAAGCCCTGGCCGTCAGAGGAACCTGCCAGTAACCTTTTAACAGGTCAAGCTTGGTCACAAACTTTGCAGCGCCAACCCTGTCAATACAGTCATCCATCCTTGGCAAAGGATAAGAGTCAGGTTTCGTAATGGAATTTACCTTACGGTAATCTGTGCAGAATCTAAAACTCCCGTCGGACTTCGGCACCAGCAGACATGGTGAGCTCCACGAACTCGAACTTTGAACAGCAAAACCATGTTCTAGCAGGTACGCAGATTCTTCTTGCATTATTCTTCTTTTGACTAGGTTTACACGGTAAGAGTTCTGTTTGATTGGAGAACAATTACCCATGTTAATGTCATGCTCCAACACTGTGGTTTCACTGGGCACATCAGAGAAAAGAGAAGGAAACTTTTCAATTAGAGCAGTGTTTCTCAAACTTTTTCAGCCCAAGGACCACTTTATCTTCCAATTTTTTTCTGAGGACCACCTAACAGAATCCCACTCTAACACGCCCCCAAAAAACAACAAAATAGGAAGGATAAGCTAAATTTAAGTTTAATATGCAACTGTTTCAAGTCAAAAACTAATTATTCAAACACAAATGCAATGATATGATCAGAAATTATTATATTAATTTTTATTTAATTTGAAAAAGTAAATGTGAAATGAGTTGCAGCTTAATATGAACAACAAACTGCACATGTGGGAAAAAAAACTGCAATTAAACATACTGTAACAGCCTAGGTCCCACTTAATGCCATTCCAAAGAGCCATTAGTTTAAAACTGAGGTGGTGGTCAGTCTATGGTTGTAACTATGGTAACAATAAAATGCTGAAAAGAATGTTCCCCTTAATGTCCAATATCACTGAAATTACTGGGATTTTACACATGAAACAAAAACTAGTACATTACAAAACTAATAAGTAGCCTTTGCATTTTCACCGGGCATAAAAAACTGTGAGGTGTTTTTACTCGTGTCGCTCAAGCTCATCACGTTTTCTCTCAAAAAATGACACTGGTTTATCTGTACAATCTTTGTGCTTAGACTCAAAGTGATGCTTGAGTTTCGATGGTTTCATTGCTTCATTAGCCAATATTTCATAACACAAATCACAGTGAGGTCTAGGATCCTTAAGATCCCCAGTCCAGAAAAATCCAAACTTCATGTACTCATTGTGATATTTTCGCTTAACTTTCTCACATGGTTTTCCACGGTGCGCTAGCTCCGTGGTATGCGGGAGTGTGGTGGCCAGTGGCCGTGACTTGGTATCTTCGGTTCCGGCTTCAGTGGGCCTTTGTGGTGCTGTAGTTTTGCTGCATTCAGTGGACGCTTGATCTTTTCTTTTGACTCCTCTTTGGTTTAGCCACCGATCCATTTTTACGTTATTAAAACAGAATGGCAAGAACTGTTTCGCAAGTACATTAAAAATCTACTTAAATAAGTGACGATTTTATAAACACTTGCCTAGTTTAGGTCATCTTTTCGCGGACCACTAGGGGGCGATGGCGGACCACTAGTGGTCCGCGGACCACACTTTAAGAATTACTGAATTAGAGCAATAACATCATTTTGACACACTTCACTCAGGTAACACAGATGAGATTTTAAGTTCGTCAAGAGCTTTGAATTTTCCAAGTGAGCACACGATACTTCTCGCACCCTGAGTCTGTCCTCCTCAGGACAGTACGCAGCTATGGCAGCAGCGATATAATAAACGTCCTCAAAAGGAACTTACATACTCAAGTACGTTAGGTTGTGGTTTTGTCTCATTCAACAATTGTTCTCGCAACAGTTTCAATGGGCCACGCACAGTGTGCCCAAACACTAATTCGGCGGGATTGAAACCCAGGGATTCTTGAATGGTCTCTTTCACAGCGAACATGACCAATGGAACACCCTCATCCCAATCTTTTCCTGTTTCAAAACAGTACGAATGCAACATACTCTTTAGCGTCTGGTGAAATCATTCTAGCGCCCCCTGTGACTCTGGATGGTAGGCACTAGAAAATGTATGCTTCACAGACAGACAGTTCAAAACCTGAGCAAACAGCTTGGAAGTAAAATTTGTACCTTGATCTGACTGTATGACTCTGGGAATGCCAAAGGTAGAAAAGAATTTAATCAGTTCTCGTGTCATGTTTTTAGCTCTAATCGTATGCATAGGAATCGCCTCCGGATACCGAGTGGCAGCACACATTAGAGTTAACAGGTACTGATAACCAGATTTCGTCTTTGGTAATGGACCAACACAATCAATAATGATTCTCTCGAATGGTTCAGACAAAACTGGAATAGGATGAAGTGGAGCGTTAGGAATTCCCTGATTAGGTTTACCAGATAACTGGCATACATGACATGAACGACAGTATTTGGAAACTGCTGATTTCAAACCAGGCCAGTAAAAATAACGAATGATGCGACTGAAAGTTTTATTTACTCCCAAATGGCCAGAAAGAGCATGATCATGAGCTAGACACAGAATCTGTTCATGATAAATATCAGGGACCACTACCTGAAACACAGTTTTCCAGCTCAAATCCTTCTTTGATGGAGACCATTTACGCATTAGCACTCCATCTTCCCAAACGTAAGCCACATCCTTATTCGCTACTTCATCCTTCTGTACAGCCACGTCAACACACCTGTCCAGTGTCGGATCAGCTTTTTTGCGCAGAAGCCAGCTGCTCCCTCCCTGTTCCCAGCAAAGACTCAAGTCGGACTGCAACAGCTTGATCGGGAATACAAACATTGGAAACATCCTGCACACATTCCTTTTTGTCAGCTGTATCAGTAATGAATGTTTCAGACACATCTAGAACGTCATCAAACTTTCTAGTCTGAGCGCGTGTTACCGCACAAGCAGGAAAGACAGTCGGAAATTGTTGACTCACATCAATCTGTTCGCGTAACTCAGTCACATCTGGCGTATCCACTACGATTGGCTGAGGAAACACTTTACCACCAGCGATATCGTTACCCAGAATCAGATCGACTCCTTCAACAGGAAGCTGAGAACGTACACCTAACTTCGTAAAGCCTGTGAACAAATCAGACTGGAGATATACTGAATGTAAAGGCACTTTAACACACCCAAGCTCAATGCCACGGATTAACACGCTCGTTCCGCAGTAAGACTGTTCAGAAAATTGTAGTGCACTTTCCAAGATGAAAGACTGATCTCGCAAGATTGTAATAGGCTTCAAACCTCCCTGCTCGTCTGAAAGAGATACAGAACCGTTCATAATGAATGGACAGTATAGGTCAGTATGTGAACTAGAAAATTGAGATGGCATAGAGGCAGTCTGGACTAAAGTAACCCCTTTTGGTTTCTCAGGAGGTTTACCCTGATTCCAGCGCTTACAATCCACAATTAAATGTCCTGGCTCACGGCAGAAAAAACACACGCGTCTTCCCTCACGAGACACATGCGTGTTATGAGACACATTTGAAATGGCTTCTCTATTCTCTCGCTTTCCCTTACCTTTATTAAAAACTCTCGAGCTGTTTTGTACAGAAAATTCAACAGGTGAGCCATTTTTCTCTCTATACACAGACGGTGTAAAAACAGTTTTGTGCGTGAGCACAAATTCGTCTGCCAAAACAGCAGCTCTGTTCGTTTAGGTATACAACATTCTCCGAAACGCAACTTTTAAAGTCCTCCAACAGTAAAAGTTCTCGTAATTGCTCAAACGTGGTAACGCGGCTTGCTGCACACCATTTATTGAACAACATAGTTTTCTCATGAGCAAATTCACTAAATGTTTGACTGGTTATTTTCTGATGGTTTCGGAATTTCTGTCGATAAGCTTCAGGTACTAATTCGTACACTCGCAACACAAGCGGCTTTGACAGTATCATAATCCAGACTTTGCTCGATAGGAAAAGCTGTACACACTTCCTGAGCTTTACCCACTAATTTACATTGCAGAACCAACGACCACAACTCTTTTGGCCAACGTAATGTAGCTGCAATGCGCTCAAAAGCGACGAAATACGAATCTACCTCCGTCTCTCTCAAATGAGGAACAAGTGTAACATATTTACTCACATACTGGTTACAGACTCACCAACAGACGAAGTAGTAGCGTGTGGCGGACTTTGATCCAGTACAGCTGAAACTGGCGCATTCACTGGCGTACGAGGAGATGGAGGTCTCAATCTAGGCATAGGCACAGGTGCATTAGGTTGTGCTTTGGTTTGTAGTTCCAAACTATGCAATTTAAGCTTACTATCAGCCTCTAACTCCAAAGTTCGGTAGTGAAGCAACTGCGCATCATAATCCTGTTTCTTTAACTGTAGATCCAACTCCTTCAGTTTAATCGCTAGCATAGGATCAAAACGAGGATGACTAGGATCTATATTAGGAAAAGAAAAAGTTTCCTCACCTACCTCAGTTTCAACACTCTTCCGTGGTAACCTTTCCACAGATTCATCCGGCAAAATTCCAGCCTCTACCAACTTGTTATACAACTTTTCTTTAACTACCTGTTTTGGCCCCTCCCTAGGAACAGAAATATTAAAGAAATCTGCAATCTGCAACAAATCAGCCTTACGACACTTGTTAAATTCCTCCGTAGTAGGAGATAACGTAAACGACGTTAAATCAAATTCCATATTTGACCGTAACCTTGTCCCGCACCAAAAGAAAATTACCAGGCAAACAAACGCACGGTTAATTCTGCCACATACTTTCATTGATACGCCCTGAACGAATCCACAACATATGGTAACTTCATTAACAAGCCATAAACAAATCTCCAATACATCTTACCCTTCACTGATCAGAATCAGAATCAGAATCAGAAAGAGCTTTATTGCCAGGTATGTTGTTTACACAGTGCAACAGAGTGACAGCGACAAGACACATAATAAAAAGAATAAAATAATAATATACAAATTTACAAGATAGACAAAGTGCAAAAAAAGCAAAAAACAATATATATTATAGACAATTGTATACAATTATGTGTGCAAATTGAGATATAAATAAGTGTTTTAAGTAAATAATGTGTAATAGTGTTGTGTGTTCCGTGTTTGTCAAGTGTTCATGAGATGGATTGCTTGAGGGAAGAAACTGTTCCTGTGTCTGGTCGTTCTGGTGCTCAGGGCTCTGTAGCGTCGACCGGATGGCAACAGTTCAAAGAGGGAGTGTGCTGGATGTGAGGGGTCCAGAGTGATCTTCTTTGCCCTTTTTCTCACTCTGGCTAAGTACAGTTCTTGGAGAGTGGGGAGGGTTGTGCCAATGATTCGCTCAGCAGACCGGACTACCCTCTGTAGTCTTCTGAGGTCAGATTTGGTAGCTGAGCTGAACCAGATGGTAATTGAAGTGCAGAGGATGGATTCAATGATGGCAGAGTAGAACTGTTTCAGCAGCTCCTGTGGTAGGTTGAACTTCCTCAGCTGGTGAAGGAAGTACAACCTCTGCTGGGCCTTTTTCACAATGGACTTGATGTGGTTGTCCCACTTCAGGTCCTATGAGATGGTGGTGCCCAGGAACCTGAATGACTCCACTGCAGTCACAGTGCTGTTCATGATGGTGAGTGGGGGGAGAGCAGGGGGGTTTCTCCTGAAGGAATCCCCGATGTTTTGGGGAATCCCCGGGGGATACTATGCATCAAATATTGTGTATTGTCTGAATAAATTATAATATGTCCAATTCATTTAAAAGTTATCAATTCTTTCATTTTTCTCAGTCAAACTGAGAAAATGTTTTCTACAATCATTTGTCGAATGTAACGCCCAGTTCCATCTTCATCTGCTGCCTCTGCAATCTCCAAAGTGGGTTCTTCAAAAATTTGGTCATCCTCCATGTCTGGGAGTGCAAGATTTCTATTAAAAGAAAAGTGATCTTCTGTCCAGATATGCCCAAATAAGCTTCCACAGTGTATGATTGCACCAAACGAGTCCCCAATTTATGTTATCCGTAACGGACAAACGCCCAATTTAGATGAATGAAAACGAACAAAATCAAGCCTTTAGACTATCCGCCACAGTCAACCGGTCGGATGAGCCCCCAATTTATGTTACGGCCCCGGTCTAGGTCAGGACCGCAACATAAATGACACAACACGGAATGGCTGTTAAAGTACTCATTTTTATTTTCTTAGTTTCTTAGATCTCTTGATCGGGCTTTTTGCGCAGCAGCAACTGAAGAATAGTAACAAAAATCATGAGATAAACAAACAAAAGAACTGAAGCAAATATTCAGGGGTGAGCAAATGCCAAAATAATAAACAAACAACACTCTAACTTCCCATTAATGAACTAACTTCCCTGTGCATCGAAAATAAAGAAACCAAAATACAACAACATAACCTCACTCCTTAACTATTCAACAAAACAGGAGAAAAAGGTGGTGGCCAAGTGGCCTACAAAAATAAACAAGGCACTCACCCCCTACAGCTTCACACATGGTTTACAAACATATATGTGGGACAATGAAGTTCAGGGCATAAGGCTCTCACAATGGTTAACAGCACTCTGTTAGATTGTAACTTGATTTAACAGCATTTTCACTAAAACTTCACACCAGAATTAACACATGAGCAACAGTGATCAAGGCACAGTAACAAAGAGAGTACAGGTTAAGAGCAAGAGCGAGAGCAAAAGTGAGAGTGCCCTCCAGCGAAACTTGGAAAAATTTATAGTCCATGGCCTCATCTCTGGTCCAACCATCGACAGTCTCTCATTAAGCCTTGGGCCAATCCTGTCAGAGAGGAGACACAGGAACATATACACAACATACAATACGTCATAGACGTAACATGCACCTATCATGTACCATTAATATAAAACTCTCTAGCATAAACAAACAGATTCTAATAATCTACACGCCCAAATCACAATGCCTGTCTGTCTGTGAATTCAACTGCACTATTACAGCATAAAGAAATGCATTTATTTGATATTATATGCTATAATGTCCCAGCTAACAATTTTTGGTTCCCAGAACGTTCCAGGAACGTTAGTTTATGGTTCCCAAAACGTTCCCAGAACAAAGATTCTAACGTTCCCTGTTTGTTTGGCAGGAAAGTTTTCTTTAAATAAAACGTTCCCTTTAGGTTACAAAAAAAAAAGAAAAACCAATAGAGAACGTTCCCAGAACGTTCCTATTTGGTTCCCCCAAAAAATAACCAAACGGGAACCATTGAAACGTTAGGGGAACGTTCTGTGCTGATATGCAGTGTCATGTTTTGCTCATGATGATGGAGCGACTAATTTGTAGTAGAACAAAACAATTAACCAATTAGTAACATACCTGTATATTTCGCTTTCTTTTTCTCATCCTCATTTTTATTTTTATGATACTGAGCCCCTATGGCTTTGACCTTTTCATGATGATGAAACTAAAACACTTAATCCTGGTAAACACAAATGATGACATTCCCTGCCGCCTTCTACATCTCATTTCTCTATTCTCTTCCTAACAGCAGCGGCCACTATCACCAGGAGACTTGTCACTCAGATATTACAGTAATCATAATGCCTCGAAATGGCAAAAGTACGAAATAATAATAATAATAGTAATAATCATTTTTATTATTTTTATTTTATTATTGTTTATATATATAAATCTCTTGGTGGGGCGGGGGCTCTCACTGGCGCCCCCCAGCTTTTTGCGCCCTAGGCAACCGCCTAGTTTGCCTATGCCTAGAAACGGCACTGATCTCTGGACACGGGATGGGAACTAGAGTCTCAGGCGCGGTGGTGGCCATCTTGGCTAAGGGCTCAGGAGCGGCGGCCATGATGGAACTACACTCTGGAATGGCGGCCATGACAGGACGAGACTCTGGAATGCCGGCCATGATGGGACGAGACTCTGGAATGATGGCCATGATGGAATGAGAGTCTGAAATGGCGGCCATGACGGAATGAGACTCTAGAATGATGGCCATGATGGAATGAGACTCTGAAATGGCGGCCATGACGGAATGAGACTCTAGAATGGCGGCCATTACGGGACTGGACTGGTGACTTTATCTTACTGAATCTGATGCAGAGATTTCACATACTGAAATGGATTCGTAGATTACACACACTGGAATGGACTTGGACTGAACAGAAGTGATGGAAGTGTCCCTTACTTTTGCCATAAGGTTCGCGCTGTTTGAGTTCATCCAAACCTTTATGGAAGAATGTTATCAGTTCTGTTTCGTCCACTAAAAACGCAGAAGATAGCTCCAAGAACGTCTCAGCGTATTCGGCTAGTGGATAGCCATTTTGAGAAAGGAAATAACAAATCAATTGTACTTAAAAATTTGCTCATACTGCAGTCTGTCTTTGGTCTGGTCTTCTGTCAGGCAACAGAAGGGGACAGACAAGGTGAGTATCAATGAGGAAAAAGGCTGCAGATGGAAAGCCAGAAAATCCACCTGTTTACAGGCAAGAGCTGACTCACTAACTTTAGGCACAAACACTGGATTAGTTTTGAGTATGGAGTCAAATTAATGCCTTAAAGTTTTGCACAAAAATAAAGTTTTGCAAAACAAAAAAAAGAATTGAGCAATAAAAAAATGTTTTGCAAACAAAAATAAAGAATTGCAAAGGAAAAATAAAGTATTGAGCGTAAAAAAATAAGATTTGCAAACAAAAATAATAAATTGCAAAATAAAATAATGTAGTGCAAAAATAAAAATATAATCAATTACAAAAATCAATGACAGCTGTAATCCTATTTTATCTTTGCCACATATTTTTCATGCTCAAAACTACTAAATCATTTGCAACGCTCATTTTATTCTGCGTTTCAGTCAAGCGTGCGCTCACGATACCAGTTTTCCTTTGCGCTGCACTTTTCTGTGCGGTTCTCTTTATGGCACTGGTTTGACGTGGGGGTGGAGTCAAGAAACGGGGGCACGTCCCCGCGAAACATGTCATCGGCAGGAGACGCAGATCGCAAAAACCCAGAAATAAGTTTTTATAAGCTGTCAACCCCAAAAACCGAATGTTTAAGGACACAAAAGTGGATCCAGGCAGTGAGACAGAGCACAACGGGTCATATTACTATAAGAAATGCGTTGGAGGGGGTCGTTTTGAGAAATCGCCGACAAATGCCCGAAATCACAAGCAAATCGGAGCTCGTTCACACGAGTGACAATCACGCAGTGTGAATGAGCAAAGACGCGATCTGAGAGAATCGCCGACGAGTCGCCGACACCCGTGAGATATTTGGCATGCTAAATATCTGGACCTGTCGGCGATTCAAAATCCTGCAGTGTGAAAAGTGTTCTGACTGAAAACTACATCGGCGATGACCGACAGCCAATGAGAGAGCAAGATACAGAGCAGCGGGGAGTTCGGGGAGGAGTTATAGACCAAAATATCAGCGAGCATTGCTTTGTTTCAGATAATTCTACCAAACAGAAACAACGCACAAACATTTGCTTGACCATCCGCAACAGCAGCACATTGAAAAGTTATTTATTTACCTCCAACTCTCATTGCAGAACACACAATCCACAGTCTCCCCAACCATTTCCTCCTTCATATTCTCTTTTTCTTTTTCTTGTTTTCACTGCAAATCAGCGCACCAGCAATTCATATTGCAAGCTTTTGCCGGCTACCGTTTTTAATAATAATAATAACAACTCCGGTCTTGCGTGATATCGCGTTGTTTCCTTGTCACATCTCGCGTGTGTTTGGTTGTGAAACGTAGTTTGCGTGCCAGACAGAGTTGTCTGCGATTCTTCCTATTGTAAAGTCATGCAGTGTGAAACCTTCTGTCGCTGATCCATCGTGCAGTTTGAACACAGCAGCGACTGAATGCTGGCCAAGATAGTCATGCAGTGTGAAAAGAACAGTGACCCGACTACTTTGAAAATCGTGCAGTCTGAACTCGGCTTAACCCGCTTCATGGTTGAAAGAGCCAGTAATAAAGAGCCAATAATCGTAACCTGTGTACGAGCGGGTGTTGACCTATAGTGTTCCTTTCAATCCCCACATGGCACTCAGAAACTGCGGCAAGATGAACCTTAACAGTTGAAAAGGCTCTACCCTTATCCAAAAATTCCTGCAGAAAACATAACACATCCGCAACAGAACAGATAAAAGGAGCAATGTGACTGTGTGCTCTCACATTCTGAATAGTCTCAATCACCCTTGAAGGCAAACCCTTGACACTCAAGTTTAACCCCTCATGGGCCAGCCCCAGAGGACCTTTTTGTCTGGGGCTGGGTAACAGATCTTCCTTTGTGCTTGTGAGAGGAGGTCCCTGCACAGTGGGAGAGACCAGGGCTGGTCGCACAGGAGCAGGATTATCTCTGTCAGCCACAGTTTCCCAGGTCAGTTTGAGGTGATCAGTATGACTGAGTGACCGCATTATCTTAATCTTTTTAGTGTTGGTAAGATCAAACTCATTGGAGGGAATGCGTAAAGCAGTGTGTTTGGCCACAGATGCGCTAGACTAGAGCATCCACACCCATAGGCGACAATTTATGTTTCTGCCAGTGGGTGCCCAGCACAGAACCCCCCACCCCCCAAAAAACCCATCTATGTCTTTTTTTTTTTAAATTCAGCTTGCCATGAGCATATGATAATTTAAGACATTATAATAAACTAACAACAAATAACTCATCTTGCTCTAAGTTACAAAAAAAGGAGCCTGGATACAAGAAATTCATATAAAACATATTGACAGCTTCTATAGGCTATAAGAAATATATTATTCATGCTAAGTGTGTTCACTTACAATTAGAAACAAATGTACTTCTTTCGTTTTTTTAAATTCAGCTCTCCATGACCAAATGATAACTTAAAAAAATGTAAGTGAAAAAAATATCGGCTTTAGCTAACCAAATAATAAGAAGCATATGAACTTTAAAGAGAATTTGCAAGCAGATGGGTCTTTTTAGAATTCAATTTGCGCAATGTACTTGCAAGAAATCGAGACTTTCTAAAACGTACATTAATGTGGCTTAATGTACTAAGACAGTGGTATTTAAAGACCAAACTTAGTGAACACTATAAAAATAAAGCATACTATGTGCAGATAAGCAGATGAGTGCAGAATATGAATGCAATGTGTTTAATTCTACACGTTAAGTGTTTTCCTCCATTATAACGAAAAAAGTTATAATGTGGCTTAGTGATATTAAAAGATCAAATTCTGTACAAAAATAAAGCATTCTATGTAAGCAGATCAAAATCTGTACACACCTTATTAAAAAAACCTATGTGCAGATAAGCATAATGACTTCACCCTATGCTGGAACAGTGTGTATTGACATTTTTCATTAGGCTATTTCTCTTGTATTTTATAAAAGTCTGTGCTTATGTAGAGATGTCCTTTCTGTTTCCATTTACACATTTACAGTAAAACACATTGATGCCACTTTTTTAATTTTTGAAGTGAACTTTTTGCCTGATTCGATTCGCTGTTTTCCACTGCCACCTTGAACTTGAGAACGCGACACGTCTGGTGTGAGGCATATGGCTCTTCATCCATAGTGCGCACAGAGAGCACGAATAGACCTTATGTAGCCCCGCCCCATTTCAGCGCTGCGCTCGTTGTCTTTTGACTTCCGGCTTGTATTTCCACAGCAATCTTATGTATTTATGAATGAACTGCTCATTTTAAAATCCTCCCGTTCTACTGACATTTGTTAAAACACCCGCTTTAAACATTACAATGCTCATGATAACTTTTGTTAACTCTACAACACGTAAATCCACTTCACCAGCTAATTATTCTTCAACAGCGATGCCATAGAAATATACCAACCCAGTCTCACGGCAGTTCGTGACATAGTCACGAAATTTAATCTATTGATTCGTGTTCGTGGACACGAATTTCCCCTTTTTTTCGTGTCACTCAGCACGACTTTCGATCTAATGTATTTCAATAGGAAGCATCTTTCGTGTCTGCACCACGTTTTTCTTTCTGCCACTCGGAAGCATTGTTTTTTCTCATTTGTTATTCATTTTTAAACTTAAACCACTACATTACTCAACATTTAACCAGGAGATTTTATCCTTGTTTGTATTGCTTTATATTCCGTAGGCTACTAACCACTGTGCTATGGTTTCTTTTCGGAGAAATGCCGTTTTTCCATGTATTTGGTGTGTCAAATCGAACATTAAACTAAATATTACAGTACCCATGAGCCTTATCTACTTTTACTATGTTGAAGACGTCAGCTAAAACTCCCTGATGACCCACCGCCGATTCTCTTTTAATGATATCCTCAACTTTCTTTCAACACATTAAACACGAAAGTGTCATGACCATCCGTTTTATTTGATTCTCCTTCTATTGTGAGAACGGGGATTAGTTGTGGTTATTAATTAAATTAAAATAAAATAAAAAAAATAAATTAATTAGTGGACGCCCGCATTACCCGTGAGCCTCAGCATCCGTTGCTATGGAGACAGACGGAGCCAGTCCGCTTTGCGATTGGGTGATATCTGCAGGCCGCGAATTCTTCTTCATTGCGCTCAAACCACTTCCCAGGTAAGCCACGAGACTTGAAGGTAATGATCAAATTTGTTTAAATGTTATAATTGATGTTTTTCTTTGCCATTAGACTCACATGGTTTACATGTTAGGGCAACGAATTAAAGGCCGACCAATGATTTCCATATTAACAGCCAAAAAAAAGAAGTAAAAATAAAAAAGACGCGCCTTTTGTGCAGTCATACAGAAAATGGGAAAAAAACGTGAATTTTATTGATTTATTAAATATTTTTAAGAAAATTGGTATCTCTCACTATCGGGGTACACATTTTAAACCTTTTTTCAACATCTAGCCTTCACTATATAATGAACATTTTCTGTTCTCCCTGCAGATCCTGTCAAACTTCACCTTCATCCTATTATACACCTGATTTACAAAACCCAAAGGCACTTTTAAGAGCCAACCTCTAACTTTCTCTTCATCATTTTCTATCTCTGTCCATCTATCTCACCATTTATATTTCTATCCATCTCTTCAATCTCTATCTGTTATCTATCTCAATTATTCTATTTCTCTATATCTTTCCTCTTTCTGTCTTTTTGTCTACTTGTCTGTCTTTGTCAGTCTCTGTCCTTTGTATGTCAGATTGACATAATGCCAGGGGGGTCTACAAGAAAGATGTGTCCATTTTGTCAGGGCATTTTATTTTGCGCACAGAAGATCTGTTGCCACTGTAAAAAGGAGCAGCCTCTGAAGCAGCGCCTCAAGAAGAAGCTTCAGAGGTTTGATGACAAGCGAGAGGAATGGGTGGTTGGTCATAAGAAGAACCACAACAGTGCATCCATCAAGGATGAAGCCATTATCATGGTAGGTGCAATTTCAACATGATGTTAAACTGTCCAGATCATCTAGGACAGTGGTTTGGCCAGGGGACCTACATTTTCCCATGGTGATTGAGTCACGACAGTGTGTGTGTGTGTGTGTGTGTGTGTGTGTGTGTCAACATTTTTTGTGAAATAAATTGGCTTGTATAAATATATATACATATAAACAAGCAAATTTATTTCACAAACATTATAAAATACTGTGGCAGTATATATATATATATATATATATATATATATATATATATATATATATATTACAAAACAAGCAAATTTATTTTACAAAAATTGTTGACACACACAAATACTATCCCACTTTATTGACATACACTTAAAAAATACAATTTATACACATAAATTGTACAAATGACTAATACTGATGAATAAATAGGCCTATAATGTAAGGCTATTAAATAGCAGTCCCAAACTAGTTTTTGTTAATACAATAAACTTGGTAAGTTTGCATGAGCCACCAGAGTAATTTAAAAATATACAAAATAATATAAAAAAATAATGTTTGATTTTAGGGTTACAGAAACTACAGTTCCAATAGTAAATACACAATACTAACCTGAACTGTTAATGAAACATGGAAACTGCTGCTGATAAATAGAATAAACATCACATGCATACAAATCCTTCCCAGCTAACACACGACGTACCAGTTACAGGATTTATTAGTGCTTTACTTTTATTTCATGATTTATTAATTGTCATTGTAAAATTGCATACTCATACTTTCTCTTGCACTTTATATATGAAGTGATATAAAGCACACGCCGCTGCATTTTTCAATGCAATTCTGAGTTCATAACAAATACAGACATGCATTATGACACAATCACAGGTGCAATGTAATAATCAAACTTTCTTATCAAGTGAACGAGAAATAACAAATGGACTGCATTCACACTACTACATTCATTAAGCATTTTACAGTGTACACACGTCAAGTGTAAATGTATGTGCAGCATTCACCCATTTGGTCATATAATCACAAAAGTTCTGCCTTTATTTTTTATTTTTTTATAAATCTATAGATTGTCACTGTCCAATTGCACAATGGTTACATAATCCTTTCAATGTAGGTGCTAAACCCGAGCTACTAATGTTGCAAAAAGTTCTATTGTACCCTCATGGTGTCAGATTCATCTTTTTGCTGTTTTTCTAAATAGAAGAGTTGGTTTTTGCTTCTGCTGTATGAGCCTTTCCTGTTTGCACATACTTGGTATACAAAAGCTAAACTCACCATGAAGTTAAATATCCTAAATGGCATTAACCTGGATGCTGTCATTAATAATGTTATATTTTCTCAATAATTAATATTCTTAGTTATTTTTGCTGTTGTTTTTCTATTATTTTAAACAGCAAATTCACAGTGTTGTCATTTCATTGCAGCTTGAGAAACTCCATGCCATTGGATACAAGCCAGTTCTGCTTCTTGGAAAGGAGAACAAAAAGAAAGAAAACAAGTGTGAAATAGTAACCCCACGCTGCACACTCTCCACCTATGCCCAGGACTACCTTCAGAAGATAGGCTCATTTTATGAATACCTTTGTGAAGGTGAGATGCATGCACTGTATTTTCACAACTTGTTTTTTTAGTACACAAAAGATTTTGTCAGTGTTTAAATCATAAAGGGATGGCTCAACCCTAAAACTTAAATTCAGTCATCAACTCCTAACCTCCTTGACAGTAGAAACTTGGGAGAGGTTTCCATTTTTATATAACCAACACAGAGTTTGTTAGCACAACACTGGATCTTTTAAAACAATTGAAGTATTTCAATATCAGAATTTGGCAAACTACAAATTGTAAGACAACTGACTTCAAAACGTTTCTACCTGTCCACTGCCACTGTTTTTATCTGTATAGTATTGTGAGGTATTGAAAAGTATTGAAAGCAAGTGCACAAGATTTGGGGATGAGGAGTGAACTACTATGATTATGTGATTGATTGTGTAGATTAATTAGACATGGATAGTTCTGCATGGGGGACTTCTGAGGACATGTAATGTAACTGTTATTGATCTGGAAAGAAGTGGACACTAACCTTGTGTATTTCTATGATTGTAAGCAAGTGTTTAAGATTGTTTAATTTTACATTTGTTACTTTAATGTGCATTTATGTTAGAACGATATTGGGTTTAAACATACTGCCAACTATGGAATTATTATGTTTGGTATGGTTTTTGTAGGAGCCATATTTCCTTTCTGTTTTCAGCCCACATACAACAATATTTTTAATGTTTAGGCACACTGACCAAAGAAATTTTTGTAGGGACATTTTAATTAGATCCATGAAATCTGCTAAGGTCTGTTTTTGAGTCAATGAATCAAATTGTAATAAATCTCAGTATAGTGCTGACTGTAGAGCTCACGATGCTGATGGACCATTAACGGAAATAGCACAAAGAAAAAGAAAACCATCAAATGTTGGCTGGATACACCACACACTTACACTACTACTAACTTGGAGGCATAAAGCCCAAAGTTTTTTAAGCGCACGACACAGTCCAGTCTGAACTAAATACAGACTCAGTCTGCAAACAAACATTACACTTGGTGTCATTTTTTGAATACATATTATGAGCACTCTGTTTTTTTCCTGACTAAAAGATTTTAGTCAGGAAAATCAATTAAATATAGATTTGCAGATATCTACATCCAGTAGACTATCAATATAGTTTCCCTGGAATCTAAAGTGTCTTCTGAAGGAAAAATTGGAGTTTATGATTCAAACAGATTAACACTTAAAATATGTACAGTTCAAGTTCATGGTTAACCTCTATTTTTTCTATGTGAGCAAAACACAACACTTGTTTAACTTGCACAGGTTGGACCCAGGATTCCAATGATGATCAGCTGATTACGCTGCACCTCACACCCTGTGACCCATTGGAGAACACAAGCAACCGGGAGGTGGTGAGGACCACGGGGGTGGAGCAGATGAGCACTACGGAGGGGGAGATGGAGCAGACGAGCACTGCGGAGGGGAGGATGGAGCAGACGAGCACTGCGGAGGGGAGGATGGAGCAGACGAGCACTGCGGAGGGGAGGATGGAGCAGACGAGCACTACAGAGGGGGAGATGGAGCAGACGAGCACTACAGAGGGGGAGATGGAGCAGACGAGCACTACAGAGGGGGAGATGGAGCAGACGAGCACTACAGAGGGGGAGATGGAGCAGACGAGCATGACGGAGGGCCAAGGTAATTAGGACAGATTTAAAAAGTTACAGTTTATATTTGTAAAGTCTTGAAGTGTTTGACCCATGGGTTACTTTAACGTTACTTGACTTCCAGTGTTTTTTTGTTTTGTTTTTCCCAATAGAGCTTTATGCAGGTTAGGGCTGCATGATATATATTTTCAGCATCAGCACTTCAATGTATGCATGTGAAATAGTCACATTGCAGGACACATGATGTCAAGTAGGGAAAATTAACTCAAACACATCACGCTAAAACGTTTTAGCTGCTTGATATTAAAGTAAAACTTTCAAGGTTCTCATTTCCATGAATAATCTACAAGAAAAGTCCATCTGATATTATATTATTAGATAGATGATTGATCTATCTGTACTAGGGCTGTTGGAACAAATTTCTTGAGTCATACATTTAAATGTCAGGGTAGGGCCGCATGATATTTGAAAAAATTAAAATTTAAAAATTTCATTTTTCTGTGCCATATATTGTGATAGAAATTCACAAAAAAATTCACCAGATAACTTCAATAGCTCTATTTGGAAAGAATTAACAATTCGAGGATGATTGGGTGATTTTGTAGGTGTGTGAACAATAATGAACAAATCACAAGCATAAATAAATAAATACAATAGAACAAAGATACAAATGAAATAAATAGTGCTTTTATATATTTTCAGGTAAATCTAACAGGTACAGAAATTGAATAATCAAATGTAAAATAACACTACATATTCTTCACTGTATAAATTAAATATAATTAATTTGTGTTAAAACTACAAAAGTGATTTTTCTCTTTGTCTTTTGTTGTTTGATTGACATTCATGACACAGAAAGCAGCAGGAATATAGGCTACGGTCACTTTAAGACAAATGCGGGTATCCAAAATACTGTTACGCAACCAGTTTTCTTTCTCAATTGTAACAGCATTCTGTGTTCAGGTGCGTCTGCATGGCTCTGCATGTGTGCGCACAGAATACAGCTGCACGTGCAGAATTCAGTTCTCTTTCTCATCTTTGTGCGCTCAAATGGTTTAAAATTGCTTTAATGTTTAAACGTACATGATCAAAAACACACTGAAATGATAAACTTGAATTATATGATGGTCAAACTTTGCATCTAATCTGAGAATCACGTACGTGAGGGGCATTGTTGTTACGCCGTTAAAGCTAGGATAGGCAACGTAAGAGAAACCAGCAAAAGATGCTAGATTATGAAAGTATCCAACTGTAAAAATACCACCCCTCCCATCAGGCCTCACAAATTAAGCATACATTTGATTTTGGTCATTTTCTGTGCGTACTATATGTATAGTTATTTCTAAAAGCAAAGCAAACTCATGGCATCAATTGAAACAGTTTTAGAAGTGCTTACAGAGCACACATAAGAGAATTCAGTGAATCCTTAGGTCCTTCTTGTCAGTGGGGTCAAAGGATGTCAGTGTTTATGTCCATGAGCACTTGAAGGCAACAAATCTTAAAATCAATCGGATTGTCATGAAAATTGATGAGCACATTTCATGCTAACCACACCACGTGCCGCACTTGTGTGTTATTGTGATCTTCTAGTATTTTAAATAATAAGTTAAAGCTTTATTTGGTATATGAGTAATTTTCTTTCTCCAAGCCCACAGCTGTCTTCACAGGGTCAGTCAGGGGCACAGTCGCAAGTCCTAAAAAGAAAAAGTCAGGTATGTAAATAATGTTTGTAGGGTAATTATTGGTGGATCTGATATCTCTATTAACATAGCTCATTTGTCAAGCAGATTCTCATAAGGAATTGAATTAATTAAAAAGAATTTAAAGGGGATCTATTATGCTCATTTCCAGTTTTATATTTTTATTCTGAAACTACACTTGAATATCTTTGCATGATCCACAGTTCTAAAAAATCATTATTTATATTAAATTGGCCCTTTATTCAGACCCTCAGATCATTGTCTGTCTGAAAAAAGCCATTTTAGATGGAGCAATCTAGAAGCCTACTGGTTACTATTCTAAGAAGCCTGCACATGATGTAAAATGTGGAGCCAAATATAATATTGTGTGTACACATTTACTGAAAGAGAGGATGTTCTGTTCTCATATTTTGGGGGTATCTAGATGCACCAGGGACACATTTATGTTAAAAAGACATTACAAAGTGCATTTTTGTCAATTATTATTTTTTGAGTGGATATATGACTGGACTGTAATCTTCTATCACACAGGTGGACTAAGACATATGCCTGAGAGGAAAAAGCCACAAAAGAGTAAGTGCATGTAAATGCAATGATTGATGCTTCTATCAGTGTGTTGACATTGCCATTTTTACCCTTGGTTATTTGCTATAATTCTGTTGGGTTTTTTAACTACTTACAACAGATAATTAGTCCTAAAAGAAAAATGACTAATTTGTCTAATTTGACCAAAATGCATTGCCAAGCAGTAGAGGAAGCAGCAGTAGAGTATTTT